>JAZHYW010024892.1:0-11197 GCA_037355805.1 Ixodes ricinus | reverse complement strand
CTTCGTTCAGTTACATGTACTGAATGCGAAACGGATCGTACCAACAATTCTACATTCAAATCGAAGGCCAAGAAACGACTCATCGTGCGCTCACCGCGTGCAATTCGCAACACGTCCACACACGACGGTACCTCGATATCCGAGAGCCTGTCATTCGAGCGGATAATTCGTAATGTAAACCCGGCTTTCCATTGAGAAACCGGGTCAGGGCGACCAGAGCGCGCACCTCCTCGCGGAAACCCGAGCCCCGGGAACAGACGAACCGCGGGTTCCCTCTCACGGGCGTGCATGCGTACACACGCGCAGCGTCCCGACTAGGGTTCGGACTCCCAGCGGCACTGTCTGGAAGTTGGAACTATGGGAACCCCCAGTCCGCGCTTTGTGCAATCGACGTCCCCCGACGACAAGGGCGCAGCGGGGGGTCGGGTGAGGAAAAAGCGATTTGTATACTTGGTTTCATCTCACGATGGACTGTAGCGACCGCTACGAGCCACCGGAGCCAATCAAACGCCGCGTTTGTGTCACGTGACATTCGGGAGAGGCGTGGTGACGCGCATTCACGTGATATACTCAGCGCGCTGGATCGGCTCGGTTGGCTCGTATATAGTTCGCTGGGGTCCGTCGTAAGGTGGAACGTTGTTGGCAGGAAATAGTGAGGACGGACGCCCGCTGCGTACCCACGGTCAACCGCAACCGGCGTGCGCTTGACAGCGCCGCGGTATTTAGTTCTCGGAGCACGACATCCGATCGAACGCTCTCTCGGTGTTCATTAAATTACGTTTGCGGCGTGCGATCTTTTACTCGCTGACGGTTTGGGTGGAAGCAGCGTAGTTTGGGACTTCGGGTCTGGATGTGCCCGCCATTATGGGCAGGTCACGAGATAGTGACTGAGGACCACTATCTGAAGGAGTTTTCGGACAGTGCATGGAAGTGCTGCACCATGCAGGCAAGTCTGCTCTACATGAGCTTAAACGAAGCAAAATAAATAATTTAATATTGGTTGACACTATTATTAAAAAAGAAAAGAAAAGCGAAGGGAAATGGTAGAAATATGTATTTTTGACGGTGAGTCTACTCACTGTAGCTAACATTCGTTCGTCTACCGCGCTGGCCACATAATCGTTTGAACTTCCGCGCGATGATGTCGGCGATGTCACGGAGCTAGAAGTCGCGAGAGGAATATCATATCGAATCGATGTATGGCGGCTGCTGGGATAAGACAAAACGAGGGTCTCGTACCAATGATGAGATTCCTTGATTTTCATCTCAGCCGCATGCTTCCACGCCATGGCACTATCGTCGCTCACGTCAATCTTTACCATTTCGCACTGGCGCACGTGCGTCGAGCTTCACCGCTTCGCACCGATGTGTTAGGTGAAGTGGCTTATGCGGAGGAACAACCATGTTCTAGCGCGACGGGCACAGAACTGATGCTCAGTACTATTAAAAGTCGACCTTTTTTTGGTCTTGATTGTAGATCGACCTCAAATAAATTACCACAAAATTAAAACAGAAACGTGGACCTACATTTGAATAACTAGTCAAGGCACTTCCCGCGCAGCAGTCGATTAAAAGGGCCCCAAACGCCGACTCAACCCTGGCTCCAATGCCATTAACTCTTGCAGAATTAGAGTGTAACTTTTGAAACTCAACTTAAAATTTTGGTAATACAGTGTTTAATTATTTTTTTATTCAAAAAAGCCTCTTTTTTTCGTAAAAAATATTACAGATATTTTTAGTTTTACTTTCAAGAGAGGCAATTTATGATATTACATGCTTGAGTTTTGTAGGCTCATAATTCTTGGTGGCGCATATTTTCGTTTAAACAATTGAGAAAAAGGAGGCGCGATGGGAGTCGTCTCCTGTGTGTATCCTTTTTCTAATCGCTGAAAAGCTACCCACGCTAAAATAGTACAATTTCAACATATTTTCATTGATCGACGTTAAAGCGGATATGCTGGTTTCTTCCGGAATTTTACAGAAATGATATTGGCAGGCTACGTCGACTGTGCGCGTAAAAGAAGGAGATAGAGAGACACTTTATCTCAACTGCAGTGTTTGGAATGATTCACTTTTCAATAATTTTTTAAGCATGAAATGCTTTTTTAACGCGAGCCCCAATGCCCAAATTTTGCCCGTCCGTCCGTCCGTCCTTGCACTTCCCGCTCAATTGAGCGGGGAAATCGATATCAGGAGACCTATATACGAATTCAGTTTCTCAGCAAAATTTCGCGGGAAATTGGTGTCAGGTGACCTGACGCCACGGGGTCTACAGACCAATTCAGTTTCCCGCTAAATTTAGAGGAAAATTGACGTGTTGTAACCTAGACAGCAATCCAATCTAGCGGGGGAAATCGACTTCGCATTACCTGACGTACCTGACCTATACAACCATTCAGTTTCCCCCGCTAAATATAGCGGAAAATGTACGTCACGTGACAGACCAATTCCCTCACCAATTCTCTATAATGAATCGCATGCGTTAGAGAACTTTGAAGGTAAAGCTCGCTGCCAATTTTTTTAATTATTCCCATTATAAACAGAAGCTTCTTTGGCCTGGCGCCTTATTTCTAAAAAATCTTTGTGTGTCATGTTGCTACTTTTATGATTATTTATGTGGTATACATTAAAAGGTAATGAGTAATATACTCAATAAAATATAAAAGAGTAACCTCAATTATTATCAAAGATTGACTCATTTAGTGATCCAATGATCGTTTAATTTTCGAGTGATGCGCTAACACATGAAGGGATCTGCTGCCGAAGTGCCGATGGCTGCTCCAAGCCAACATTTTGCCCGCTACAAAACCTGTTACAAAAGTCAAATGCCGCTTCCATCGATGAGCACCCTACGTGAGTGATGGAATTCGACATTTGACTTTTCTTTTGTGTATTCGTTTAACTGCCTGTTGTTGTCCGCGTTTATCAGTGTAGAGAGATAGGGGGCCTCGATGCGTATGTAATTTGTTTATCAGGCGCAAATAATTACGAATATTTATGGTAAAAAATAAATACAGAAATTCTAAGCACTAGTACAATGCAAGTGGAGGAGCGTTTAGACGCTCTTTCCGATTTCATGTTTACTATTTCGACTGGGCTTTCGAGGGAACCACTGGCTACTTTGGGTTAAGTAGTATATTGCTAAAACCAGAGCCACACTGTTCACACAGCGGGCAAAAGAGACGGTGTCGCTGCAGAACATGTACATGACAGTATTACCTGAGGACACGGATCATGCATGTTCCAAGCACGTTTGCTTCGTACATGTGTAATGCTTCAAACATGTTTGCCGACAGTTTTTGTATCGACCAATGTGACGCTCATACAAGGAAGAAACACCCCTCAGACAGTGTATTTTAAGACTGTTTTTGTGCATAATTGGCTGATTGAAAAAAAGAGTGGGTAGATTTTGAGGCATGTAGCCTCGAGGTCTACCTCTATCCTTTCGATCAAAGCCAATCAGAACTCGGCTTCGTTCTGACGTCACCGCAACTCTTGCGCAAGAAGCGAATGACTTGCGCCCCGCATAGCAATCTGACCGCAGTTTTAGAAAGACGCGCCTTTTAGACCTCCCTGCTAAGAAAAACCGAGCCAGTCGTATACATTTCTAACAGACCAACGCGAGCGGAAAGCTTTGGTAAAGGCCCTGTTCCAATAGAGTAACAAAAACCGCGTTTAGGAAGGTTTTTGTTTTGTTGTTGTTAATTCGGGAAGTTTTTTTAAGTACTGGATGTTCCCAAACATCTTTTGTGACCGGTTGTGTTTTTGCAGCGTAAAGCCGCTGTCCCACCGCTACAAACGACTGAGGAAGTCACAGCCGCTGTCCCACCGCTAATACCTCGTACGCTCTTGATCTGGGGCCGGCAAACGTCACGGCCATAGCCGTGACGTTCAACATTTTCAGGACTTACCCGCGAACTGATCCGGCCCCGTCAGAGTTGCCGCGTACAACGTCACGGCTGCTGTTCGCCCCTTCCCTCTTTGATGGTGCGAATGGCTATATAGGTGGCTCATTAGGCGGCCCTGTAATTTTTGGCGGCCCGTTTGTGCAGGGCCGGCAAAACGGGCCGGCTATGCGCGTAATAGCGGGAAAAAAAGACTCTGCTCTCCGCTAGATGGCGGCAGTTGCGGCCACCCAGCGTGCCCCGCGGGCGCAGCCAGCGCATTTCTCTTCTCGTTGTACAAGGACGACGAATTTTGGACGTACGAATTACGAATCTAATCGGAAGCATCTGCGGGTGACGTTTGTTTTCTTATCATGGTGTTGGAAGCCTATGTTAGAGTGTGCGCCGAAGCCGCGGGACAGTGAGTTAGTTCTTCAGGATGCTCACGCCGAAGGATATCAAAGGCGGGCGGTGTAACCAGGACGGGACATGTGAATTCGATGTCTTCACACGGCCCGCTGATCTGGCGGCACGACCAGCACGATCACCACTTCTGGGCCAACTTGGCTGGTGCTATTACTCCGGGCACAGTCCTCTTCAGCACAACCGACTGGGTAATTATGCAGCTCACTGGCTAATAACGGAATAGAGTCAAGTGTTGAAAGAGTTCCTAACTAGTAACTTTTGTTCTCGTTAACAGAGGACATCTTGGAGCCTCTCCTGGATGATACAGGTATCTATAAACAATAATTTTTGTATTCTAAGAAGCACGTTTGAAATCACCTCTTTTCATATTATTCGGATACCGGCTGGCGTCGCCGGTGGAAAGCGGAAAACAGGTTTACTTCATTTCACCTTAGCATGGACTTACCACAACGGCTACAAGCGCGGACTCTTCGCGTCTGACGCCGGCTCGGATGCGCACAAGCACTCGTGGAGGGTGACAATTTTTAAAGTTCTCGGGTCACAGTCGCAGCCCTTACGGTTTGCCTATGGTAAGCTGAGGCAAATAAAGCTAGCCGGTTATGCCTCAACGGTGGCCACCAGCATTTTCCAGCGACAAGGTGTGAATAGTTTATAGGGGGGTGCTTTTTTCTTGCCGAAGTGTCCGCCGATAGAGCACGGCGTATACGGCGCACTCATCAGCTTGCCGTCCGAGGTATATAGTCGTGCGTCTCGGCCGGCGTCAACGATCGCGTTGAGCAAAGGAGGACGGCCACACAAGGAACATCTATACTAAAATTGATGATGAATGTAACATCTACAATACACTAAGTTTGTCCTTGTGCGTGCACCCTTCCTTGCTCACGCGACCGTCGACGTCGGCCGAAACGTTCTTTCTGTGTGAATGAGCCTTCAGGGGAGACTCGCGTCCCTGCGCTAGACGTCCAAGCGTGACATGTGAGGACAATCTCCGCCCACCGCGTCGCAGCCTACGAAGTACCGCTCTCCGCAGTGAAGGGGTGCCACACTGATTGCTTTAAAGCATGTTGAGCTTTAATCGGTACGCGCTCGGAAGCGAGAAAGACAGGCAGGCGTTCTACACACGCCCGAGCAAAGAGAATATACTCGGGTGGCTGTGACTCAGGTGGCTTCATTCCAGCTGTCGCTGTCCACCATCTTACGCAGAAATCTTACCAATTTTTTATAAGTTTGTGCTCATGATGTAACGAAGTATACATGTTAGATCTTATTTCAGGCACAAAGTTGGGGTCGAATTTGAATTATTTATAAAGAAAAGATTTGTGTTGGTGCAACTGCGCGAACCGCAAGTTGCACACATTTTTGTCCTCATGTTATTAGAAATTGAAACGTCTAAGGCGGAAACTAACCTTTTCCAACTAATCGGAGGTGGCATGCCTGACTCCTTTCCATATCCTTACATCTAAAGTAATGCAGTATAACTTTTTGGTGACACTCTAAGAATAAGCTTTTATTAGGCTAACTGAATTTAGGAAATGTATTGAATTAAACAATATTTTTGAAAAAAGTCAAACTATCTGTATTACAATATTTGACGCAGTTTAGCAAGGTGTTTACCCTGACCTGACCATACTTTTAAATTTAGTAATTACAGAAAGTTAATTATTCAAAATTTTTGACACCATAATTATCCAAACGTCAAATTTTATTAATTTTCATATTAAACAAAAATAGCTGTTTATGTGCGACGTGTAGTTTTTGAGCAAACGATTTATTCGGTGTTTCTTAACACAGCCTGTATGATATAGCCATGAACCTGTAGATCCTGGTAAGTGGACAGCCTCAGCTCCCCTTCCTGGTGGCGCGTCGAAATTTACTGTTTTGTTCCCATTCTGCAAACTGCCACCAAAGCTCTATTCATATGACGTCAGACTGCTTTTTAATGTTCAGTAACTAAACACAAGCATGGCCGCCGAGAGCAAATACGGTTATCTAATTGGCGAATTTGTTTTCG
The DNA here is from genome assembly GCA_037355805.1 of Ixodes ricinus. NCBI lineage: Eukaryota > Metazoa > Arthropoda > Arachnida > Ixodida > Ixodidae > Ixodes > Ixodes ricinus. The sequence continues at coordinate 4,876 of JAZHYW010024892.1, read as the reverse complement.
CTTATTTTGTTTTGCGCAGAGCTCACGAATAAACGTTTTGTTAGCGGCCATGTTTGTGGCCGATGACTCAACATCTGTATAGACTCTAACATCCAGCAAGATACTTTCTAAAAAACCAGCTGTTTGCTAAATTTTAAAACGTAATTAAGATACAAGACATGTTCTCTCTCCCTTATTCTCTTATAATAAAATGCTGAAAATTCTTAATCGCAGCGGCATCATGCCTTGACGACAGAGGCAACTGGCCTTCGGACGTGCCGCGGACACCCGTCTTGTGGCACGAAGCTCCGGCAGACTGCAACACAGTTGGCTCGGATAGCGCACCTGCAATTGCGGCGGGTCCTAGTTCACCAAGTGTGTCAACTGAAAGCAACGGCCATGCTTCCACCAAAGTTTCAGCAAGTGACACAAGTTTTCATATACTTTTCTATTTTATTGTTTGAATGTGGTATTTATTACAACAAAGCACCACCTGTATCTTCAGCTCTGCATCTAATTTAAACAAATAAATGGATTGCATACCTGCGGACCCACTGTTCTTTCAAATGTTTGAGAATCCATCGGCCTTGCCCTTGAAACAATTCCTGTATATTTACTTTCCCCTAAAGCACTCGGGAAGTGAATCGCTAAAGTATACAAATTGAGCTTGGTAATGCTTTTCCAATATATTTTTCGACTCAAAAATAAAGTTGCGACGTGACTTTGTGCATGACGTCTCACAAGAAGACGTCAGGCTCAGTGCCACGTGACAGCTTCATTTTTACGGTGAAAATTTTCTGTACTTCTCATTCGCCTGGCTTTCTTCGTGCATCACAGTCCTTGACCCTCGGAGATACTCTGCGGACAAATAGTCGACAGGACATTTTTTATAGCCAGCAGAAAACGGGCCACCTAGAAAACGGGCCACCTAGTACAGAGGCCAGCTAGAAAACGGGCCATCTAGAAAACGGGCCACCTAGTACACAGGCCAGCTAGAAAATGGGCCAGCTAAAAAACGGGCCGGCAAGATTCAACTTGTCACGGCAAATTTTGGGGCCACCTAAAAAGGGACGGCAAATGGGCTGGCAATTTTAGGTGGCCCCAAAATTTGCCGTGACAAGTTGGATCTCATTTGTCACGACTATAGGTGGCTCCCTAGGTGGCCCCAGATTAAGAGTGTACAAACGACTGCCTGCAGTCACTGTCTGAGGAAGTCACATTGGTCGTGCGGATGCATGTTTGAAGCTCACATGCGTCAGAAGCAAATCCAAGGGGGGGGGGGCGGCCGCCCCCCCTCCCCCGAAATAAAACCGACTATCGGCCTGCCAGGTGGTAGAAGGCTCGGTACTCAAGGACGAGGGTTCAAAATAGCGTAGATCGCACCCTAGCAGGCACACTTGTACCCTGAACTCGGAGACCCACTCCGTCGCTTCAACCGACACTGATGTCCGCGGCGTCGGTTTCAAAGCACGGCTTGGAGCCAATAGGTCGGCGCAGCGGCGCGCATCTAGGGGCCGTCGGCGCAGTGTGGTTCTGTCGCGGCTAAAACAAAAGGCGCAACCGGAGTCTTGTTTCTCTTACTTTAAGCCCCCCCCCCCCCCCACAAAAACAAAAAAAAAAAACAGAGTTCTGGATTCGTCCCTGACATGTATACGAAGCAAACCGGCTTCGAGCATGCTTGGGGAGTTTCTGCACATAATCCTGGCATCGTGCCTTCAGAGAACACCGTGTATGATGAATGAGCGGTGTTACTGCGCATGCGCTGACACGTTCTCAGACAAGACGTGCGCGTTCTTTTAGCCCTTACGGCATTCCAGGTTAAACGACAAGCATAGGCAGGTTTGTCTCAGACCGGAAGGAGAATTTACTGTCCCGAAATTGTGGCTCCGATCAAACATTATATTTAAAGCTAATTTCATTACTTGTCGCGATGGATTTTAAGAGAGAACAAAAAAATATGACGATTGCAAACGGTATAGATGGACATCTTTGTCAATAACCTGGTTATGTCAAGAGCAAGAGTTACTGTATAGGATGAATTGCCACGTCAGATGCTACAATGATAATCCGGGTCATCTTTTTTTATATATTTATGTAAAAACAGATATATGTGAAAGCCATGTTCTTGGGAGGAGCATTCAGCCATATGTGAAAGTTGTAGCTAAGTTTCTTCCCGAGTTATAAAATTTCGAAGCTCGAGGCGTGGATGATTGCCAACGTTTTTCTATGGTACTTTGTACAGCCGTCGTTTTCACACCAAAGGATGCACGTAGAAATATTTTTTTCTATTTGTTTTATGAAAGGTTTACATTATGAACACAAAATAGTAAAAATTGCATTATAATATTTTTATGCAAACAAAAAGCTACGAAACACGTTAAGTAAACACGTTTTAGAGTTCAATAAAGCTTGGGTTTGGGCTAGTTGGTTTTTCATTTGTTTTTTGTCGATGTAGAGTGTTGTCCTTCTTCGCCCTAGATTGTAAACTTTAGCAGCGCAGAAAAAAAAATAACGTTTTAGAGACACGTTTCCAAATTATTTACTAACACACTACTTCATATAAAATGGTGCCAAATATATCCGAAAGGGCATCTTTAAATGCATTCTACGAATATAAATTAAATATATGCTTAGCCATTATTTTATTTGCGTTATTAATGCAGACACGCAGCTCAGTTCTCTAAATGTAGCAAAATTGCGCGTCAATATTTAAAAAAAAAATAGTTTTTTTTTTAAATTCTTGTTGATCGTTTGCAGTGCCTTGAACTGACTTGCGATGGCAAAACATTGAGTGGAATATTACCGCGCAAAGAGAGAAACGACATCCGAGCTTCACCTCAAATTGAGCTAGCTTGTCTGCGTTACAGAGGCTTCGCCACACAGCATCGGCTCCAAAGAGATTTTATAGAACCGACAAAGGCTGTACAGCGGTGCTGCTCTATACATACATACATACATACATACATACATACATACATACATACATACATACATACATACATACATACATACATACATACATACATACATACATACATACTTTATTATCGTAGGGTGTAGAAAGTCGCGCTGTATCTAGCTTAGTTTTATATTTGTGTCTCCTTGCATTGCCTCCTAAGCCCCCCCTCCAACCCCCTACCCGGAATAAACACTGAATTTGGACACCCTTTCAAAACGCGTTCAAATTGAGTTTTTTTCGAGCCCCGTAAAATGCTGCGTAAAATGCCTAATTTTATATTGACGTGCAGATTTGCATGCAGTGCAGCATTTATGCAGAAACGCGGCAATCAGAAACGCGGCAATCAGCCTTGATAACAAAAGTGCAACAATAAATTAGCATATCTTTTTTATATATTCGTAAAATGCATGTGAAGATACTTCTTTTTTGTATATTTAGCGCTATTTTATACGAAGTAGTTCGTTGGTAAATAATTTGCGAATGTGTCTAAAAACGTGTTTACTTGTCGTGTTTCATAGCTTTTATTTTCATAAAGATATTCTATTATAATTTTTAATATTCTGTGTAACGTGTTGTAGACCTTTTATAAAATAAATAGGAAACAAATAATACTACGTAAATGCTTAGGTGCGAAATTATTGACGGCTGTGCAAATTACCATAGTGGAAACCTTGGCAACCTTCACGCCGCGACCTACGAAATTTTATATCTCCGGAAGAAAACTAGCTACAACGTTCACATACAGCTGAGTACATGACTTTCACGTATATTTTTTTGATAAATATAAAAAAAAATGATCCGGTCTATAATTAGGGAGTTTTAGTAATACGTATAGCAGCAAACGTAAGCCCCTATACGTTATCGTTAACGCTGCGTCCTCCATATATACTGCGCATGAGCCATACGTACGTACTGCGGCGAGGTATGCGTACGTACGCTCGCTATCGCTTTTTGCGAGCGTACGTAGCGGTCCCCTCGCGTACCATTCTCGTTGCTCTCGTCGCACACGGGAAAGTGCGAGACTACTCCAGTTTGGAAAATGGCGGCGGTGAGGCAAACCATGCAGTGGAAGTGCTATGCGCGTTGTACGGGTTCGCTTCACCATTGAAGATGATCTCAACCTTGTGGAAGAAAGGGAAAGAAGAAGAGAAAAAGGGCGAGGCTCGTGACGGGCGAGGACATGTGGAGTTCGGAGCTGGAGACAGACGAAAGAGCCGGTGCCGAGCAAGGCCTCCAACTGAAGACCCGGACCACTAGACAGCCTTGGCCTTCCTCTTCATGGGACTCTGAACCTAAGTACAGATTAAACCTTTCCCAATCGGTAGCGCTTCCCGTGTGACTTCCTTGGAGCGAGTGGAACTCGGCCTGATCGGGCGGTATTGACAGGCGACCCACAACCTCCTCGAAGAAATCAACGCGACGAACCCTTTCGAGCGCCCACAAAGATGGGTGTCGGGCGCCAAGAACGTTGGCAACGCCGTCGAACCCAAAAAGGTGTTTTTCTGCGGTCGGTACGCGAGCGGTGCGACGTATTGCTATGCATACTTCCAAGCAAATGACGAGGCCAACATAAGATAGTAGGGATCCCACAACACACTGGAGCGAACCATAGATCGAACTGCTGGTCGCACAGCCCTAAAAAAGACAAAACACGTTCACAACAGGCAACTGGAAAGAGATTCGCGCACTTCGTAGCAAAGCGAAGATATTCGCAGTGTTAAATTGGCTTTACCGAATACCTGCCCTGGATTGTTTGAGGCAGTTCGTAGGGGTACATCTAGATGGCGCTGCAAGTCTTTACTTGTCGTTACGTATGCGTTTGCCTTCCGCTATACTAAAAGTGCGCGTTCAACGCGCTCCATAACGTTACGTCGACAGCTAGCGTGCGTTGTACGCAGTGCTGACGCACGGGTCTTTACGCAATTCTAAAACTCTCTA
>JAZHYW010024890.1:0-187912 GCA_037355805.1 Ixodes ricinus | reverse complement strand
CCTACAGATGTTCCTGACGGACAATACCTAGCTCACAATGCTTGCATTGGGATTCCATGCCTAACAGTGAATCTGCAGGCAGGCACCATGCCAGACTGCTAAAGTAGGCTCATTTTATCCTTCCTCTTGGTTTTCCTGCAGCTGGAGAAGTTGATCACCAAGAACTACTTCCTGCATATGTCGGCCAAGGAGGCTTACAAGGCCTATGTGCGCGCCTACGACTCCCACCACCTCAAGTCCATCTTCGACGTCAACACGCTGGACCTGATTCAGGTTGCCAAGTCCTTTGGATTCACGGTTCCACCGAGCGTTGACTTGCGTATCCTTTGAACCACTGAACTAAGCACAACCAAGGGAGTGACGGGGAACAGCATGTGTTGCGAGGAAATTAGGAGGACGAACATTGAAAAGCCATTTTGGCCAAATCGCCATTTTCAAGTTCTGGTAACATTAACATTAAGTAGCCATCTGCGCCACAACTTTAAAGATGCTATTGATCTTTGGTTTTTGACCGTCCCCAATATTAAAAAGCAACTCCAGTTCATTTTTAGTATAAAAAAAAAAAGAGGTAATTTTCTTTAGTATAGCCTACAAAGATCACACAGCAAATTTTTCAATCTAATTCCGTCTAAAAGTTGAAGAAACTGGCGAGCAAAGTTTGTGGCGCACGAAATTACGAAATTTTGCCAATCCTAGTGGGCGAGGCAAGGCGTGCCCAACAGCGCAGTCAACACCACCATTTCAGCACAGCCCACCCTGTGCTACCTACGCCATGCTTGTGGCACTCGGGGAAATTTGTTTGTTTGTTTTGTAATTTTTCAAGCAAAGCCTACAGGTGGTGCTAGCAGTGGACTTGTCGTTGGCCACGTATCGCAGAACGCGCATGTGCGCATGTGCTTCCATGCGAGCATGCATCATTGCCGGCAGCGTCCGTAGCATTTGAGAGAGCCGGTTTACGACATTGAGCACGGCATACTTCTACGAACCCATCGCAACACATTTACTTGTGGTTTACTGAGCTTGACTTTCTACTAACGTTTTCAAAACAAGCCCTTAGGAAAAGTTGCTTTTTTTCTTGCGCTAAAGCACAAGCTGCAGCCACGGTAGTTCAGGCGTCGTCGGGTGTAGCAGGCTGCCGATGGTAGCAGATGACGCTTTTGCCCATTTGTCGAGCTATCTACGGCCGCCTGGTACGTGACATCACGATTTTTACACCGTGGTTAGAGCACGTAGGTGATGACACGAGCAACGTTGCCCGTCGCAGGCAAGGTTTCGGTTTGTGGTGAGCTTTATACGAAGATTGTGCGAAAAATATACATTTTTGTGGAAGAAATGATGTAGAACCATTTATTACTACCTCAAGATTTATAATCAGCCATTAAAGGGTAACTGCAAAGAAAAAAAAGTGTATTTTTAAACAGCCTAATTAGGACAAGCATGTCACAAAACAATTTTTCCGCCAAAAGCAAAATATTTTACAGCAATATTTATTGCGCAGGACTGATTTTAGTTTGCGGCTATTTCACCCGTTTTGAATCGCGCGCCACAAAGTTCCTATTACACGTCACAGAGTCTCTGCTAGACGTCACGGAGTGACGTATACCAGCCACTCCGCGGGCGTCGAAAGAGCGGGAGTTTCAAATGCGGAGAGGTTGGGACTCCGACTAAATTACGTTCTGTGGCGTAAATATTGCTAGAAAAATTTGTTTTTTCGCGGAAGATTTGTTTTGTGACTTGCTGGTCCCAATTAGGCTGTTTAAAAACACAATTTTTTTCTTTGCAGTTACCCTTTAACTCAAATTACTTGGAATTGACTGGCGTTGCCCATTAAGAGCTTACCGTAAAGCAAAGTAGGGCATAAGCTCGCATTTGAGTGAAAGCTAGAAAATAGCTGTGGTTTTTCTTTTCTTCGTGATGTTTTTCTTAATGAAAACTTTGTTTAAACAAAGCGGAGTTCGAAAGGTTGTTCGTTGTGGAGAGAAATATTATACACTATCTTTTACGGAGCCCACGGGGAATTTAAAATGCTTCATTGTAGCAGAAATTTTGTTGTAGCGGCGTTTGCTCTCTTGAGGAATTCGATTGATGTACATTGGGGGCTGACTCGTTGGTTTATACTTGATCTAATACACCTGATTCAAGATAAGATTGGGTTTTCAGCCCCCTCTTCTTCTTTTTTTTAAGCACATGTTAGCATAGTCACGATGGATGGACTTAGGTGGCGACAGCGTCAGTGCCTGCCAGTCTCCTTAACCGACTCTCACAGATGTGGGAAGCAGCAAGGCACGACCCAGGAAGGGGAGAGCTTCAAACTACGGATACGAGGGCGGCCCCTCCAAGAAGCGAGAGAAGTCGGTCATCTACAAGCCCGTCCCAGTGGGGAACAAGAACAGACAGTTCTCGCGGTAGAGAATGTATCTCAAAGAGGGTCACGGTAAACTATCATTGTCATGTTTGTGACTGACTCACTCTCATACTTTTTCTTTATACCAGTGGTTCTCAAGCATGGCAATATCGGGGACACGTTGGGGACCAGCCAAAGAGACGGGGGACCCCATGCCAGCGGGGGAAGGGGAAGGGGAGGGGCATAAAATAAGACAACTAATTGCAGTGTGAAAAGGGCATCCTTTACTGTTATAGACAGGAGAAGAGCATCAAGTAAAAGACGAGTGGATGAATGGATGGTAACAGCTGTACACTTAATAATGGGCGGTAGCTTATGCCACCTAGCTAGGGTCAACAAAAAAAAAATTTTTAAGGAAAAGAGGGGATTGAGTGTGGAGGTGAGGTTTTTGCGGACCCCAAAAATGGCTTCGGAACCCTATTTGAGAATTACTGTTCTATACGATTACTGTTCTTGTGTCATGTTTGCACTCACTGAAATGAATAATCTAGTTAAAAGCTGGGTTGGGGTGGTCGCCACTGCTCTGAGAACAGTGTCCTAAGAAAGCTAAGGTGAATACTACCATAATGTTTTTTTTAGAGTCGCCTGACAAGGTTGCTGGGGCATCCATACACTGTGAGCAGTGTCCCTTGTCAACCTTCCTGCAACGGTGGTTAAAGTGGACAAAAATAGTGGTACTGCAAGTGGATTGACAGCAGATAGTGCATGGGCAGGCAAGCATTGGCATCTCAAGTGTTACACCTGCACCAGTGAAGGTTTCAAGGGCTGCATTTATCATAATTTCTTTGTGAATATGATTGGCGACAGATATTTTAGGGCAAGTAAATGTTTCATGTGCTGGTCATTTTCGTTTCCTTAAAGGGGCCGCTTAAATGTTTTTCAGTCTATGCGAGCTTACTGGCACTATGGTGGTGCCCCAGTATACGTGCATGCAACACCACTGACCAAGAAACCCCTTTGTTGCGGTGTAATTTCAAGGACAAAAGCGAGCGTTTTCTTTACCCTCTCTCCTTAGCAAATCTTGATGACGTAGCTGGAAGGGTTGCAATGTTGGCATAGTCGTCCCAGTGACGATATTTGAATGCGGCTCATAGACTGAACCCAAGCACTGTGTGAGCACTCGATTTGGGCCCGTGATAATCAATAGCTCGATTAGCATTCGGGTAGTGGCCCATGTCCAATCGTTGCAAATGATGCAATAGCCAAACCATAACAATGTCTGGAAGCCAGCGCATGTCCTGTGCTTTGCCAACCCCAGTATCTGGCTATGATCAAAATTGGCGGCATATAATCCGCTCCAGATTATGTTACCGCTTGTTCTGGCTGCCAGTTGAGCGGGTGAAAGCTGCTCGTTTTTCTTTAATTCTTTCTGCGACTTCTTTTGAGTGTGGTGAAAAACAGAACGCATGTTTCATAGGTCATTAACGTCAGGGATGCGTTCTAAGCAGTATTTGCACAAAGTACATGGCACGATGGCAGTCGTAGACAATACATTCCACTATGCTTGGCTAATGTGGCAGTCCCTGGAACATGCTTCATCTCTGACTCTTTTATGTTAATCTTTGTGAATGGCTGCCATCGTTTTTAAATAGCTTCAGACCTTCAAATTATTCAGTGGATTGGGAACGCAAACAATATTCACTTTTCAATTTCTCCATCTTCCTCTGAACCATCATCCTCTGAAGCCATGGGAACGTTCTGCTTTTTTTTTTAGCTTTACAGCTTGTATTCGTAGCACTTGAAAGCATGCAATTGAAGCAGGACATTTATGGTAAGTGTGATAATTGATGAGAGTCTTTGGGCTGCAAGTTGGGAAAAGCTGATGGTCTGTAACAAATCCCTTCGGTAACTGCATGCAGCCTGCGAGTTTCAGTTTGCTTTTACCTGGTGTCCAAGTCCTTTGGCTATCTCTGAAAGCAATAGCCTAGTAAGTATGCAGCGTTCAGTTGGCAAATTTCGCAGGGAACAATTTACGTCAGTTGTTGCTCGACCTTTGAAGTTTAGAATCCGTGTTCTCCGTGTAAGTAATATGAAGCAAGCAACTGGGTAAGTGCTGTGCAGAATCTCGGGGCAGCACTTGAAGACGAAGGCCTGAAACTGCTCTCTTGTGAGGACAGGTTGCAGAATACCTTGGTCTGCAACCTGTCTACATGTGTCAATGTAGCTGTGCAGGACGGTTGGTTGATACAAACTGGTATACACCGTTCACCCTTAAGCTGAGACTAGAAGCTTCGCCTTCAGCGCGAGCATGCCGGCTTCCACAGTGCTTTGGTTGTGCATGCCTGCGCATTCACACTTGTGTTAGCAAGGGCAGAAAGCTCGCCCTGAAGGCGAGATGTTTTAGTGGCGCCCTCTTATGGTTTCCTCTCATGACGCCATTACCTTGCGAACAACAAGTTTGATGGTGTTTGTAATTAGCATGGTGGAAGCTTGAAATCATTGCACTCCGAAACCAACACTGTCAACACCGTCAAAATTGAAGTTCTTACATTACTCTTATTTCTGTCCATGAGAAAACCTTTGCTGACATCATAGTCAGCAATCGGCCAATCGTGGAAGGCCGACCACAGCGACGTTTTGGATCGCGCACGTCGCCAGTAGCAGCGCGCGAAAAATACACAGAGACAGTGGAGGGATGGACGCTCGTGCTGTCCAGTCCTCCCTTTGTGTATTTTTTTTTTTTGCAGTTCTACTGGGTGATTCAAGGAGAGGCCAGGCTCTTTAAATCGACCGCAAAATTCGGTTTCTTAACCTATCGCGCTACGACTTTGTGCAACGTTGCCCACAGATGGTGCTTTTTTTTGTTGTAAAATTTGCAAAGAGCGAATTTACCTGAGGAAAAAGTAAAGAAAGAAAAAGGCTTAGCTCCTATGGCTCCTATGGAAACGCAGCGACGCCACCGGTCTTCAAACAACACGGCGCCGTTTCGCACGGGAGACGAGAGATGGCGCAACGAACGCCGCCAACGCGCCAACGAACAAGCATACGGCGCCGAAAGCCGGCGTCTTTAGCAGACGAACTTATCGACTCAAAAGCGGAGCGCGTTCCGCAGGCGGCGACAATCGCAGAAACAAAAACAGGCGCGGTAACAACAAGGAACTGCAAAGCAGACGACATCGGTACCCCGAAAAAAAAAAAACAGTCAAAATATCCCGACAAACCATTTTTCTAATCGATTAAGTGTCGATTCAATATGTTTTCTCAGTAAGGATGGTAAAATTATAAAAACATTTACCGCATCTCCACGTGGTGAATAATGTTGATTGGGGCGAAGCTCTGGTGGTGTTTGTCTGCTTAGACGCTGAGCCGCAGCATGCCGAGCTTTTCGTTTGTTTTCATCCATGTCAGAAAGAGAATGTGGGGTATGGAACGTGGTTATATACGCATCTGAGCATTTGACCGCAGCGCCCTCTCGTCTATAAACGTTGAGCCAATGCATGCAAAGTTTAACGCGATTATATACGCATTTGACCGCAGCGCTTTCTCCTGTATAGATGCATGAGCGGCTACATGCAACGTTTCATCCATGACATCCCCAGCTCTTGAGTTACTACCACATCTCAGAGCCCCCTACTCGTCCTGTCGCTGCGCAAACAGATTTCAACATTTTTTTCATCATTTTTTCTTATTTTTTATCTTTTTTTTCTTTACACGAGCACGTGAGCTTGACCTGACCTAACGTGACCTCAAGTGAGCTTGACCTGACCTAACGTGACCTCAAGAGGGAGTCACGTGACCCCCTTGAGGTCACGTTACCCCGGACCATATGACCCCCCCCTGCCTTCCCCTCCTCCTCAAGAGCTGCGCTCTAATTCGGCGTTACAGGGAGTTGTAAACGGATTTAATTTTTTTCACACCTTCCCAGGATGGCTTTGGATCAGGCTTGTCTTGTGTCACCCAGATGAGTGAGTTCACCCACGACATTTTGGCTTCATATGACAAAGATTATAATGCAATTAAATGCAAAGGTGCAAGCGAGCTGGGCAAGAATGATGAAACTAATCCCTGGAGAAGGGGAACAAGAGGGACAAAGGACAAACACAAATCTCCAAACACAGCTAGGTGACTGGCTCCAGCTGTAATGGAGAGGTCCCGGGTTCGATACCCGGACCAGGCGGATTTTTCGGTCGCGCACCAGTCACCTAGCTGTGTTTGGAGATCTGTGTTTGTCCTTTGTCCCTCTTGTTCCCCTTCTCCAGGGATTATTTTCCTCATTCTTGTCCAGCTCGCTTGCACCTTGCATTTAATTGCATTATAATCATAACCTTAAATTGCAAGCTTCACCCTTGTTGGTGTTAGACTGGTGGCGGCTGATAAAACCCGTTTGCTCTACTGACGTCTAACCCCTGGTTAGCTCAGTTGGTAGAGCGCTCCACCTGTAATGGAGAGGTCCCGGGTATGATACCCGGACCAGGCGGATTTTTTCGGTCGCGCACGTCACCAAGCTGTGTTTAAAGATTCGTGTTTGTCCTTTGTCCCTCTTGTTCCCCTTCTCCAGGGATAATTTTCATCATATGACAAAGGTTTTCAGGTTGATTCTGTATTTTTTTAGATTTTCAGAAGGCTTTTGATGCCGTTCTACATTTCCTTCTTATGCATACATTGTCATTTCTAGGATTACCTGCGAATGTTCTTGGATGGCTAGAAAACTATTTATCCGGTAGAAAACAGTGTGTCATTGTTAATGGTGTGACGTCATCTTACGTCGACGTAACCTCAAAGTCCTGTTCAAAATGCATCAGATGTCATAGCCCTCCAGCATGACTTGGAACTTGTCTTAGCATGGTGCGACAAATGAAAAATGAGTTTAAACAAAAAAAAGTGTTGTTTCATTCGTTTTACTAGAAAGCGTAAGCCTCTCCGATCAAACTATCATCTGGGCAGCAACTTGCTTGATCACGTTGACAATTACAAGTATTTCGGTATATACTTCTCATCTGATCTGACGTGGAACAAGCACATCGATTACGTGACTAATAAAGCAAGCGGGGTACTAAACTTTATTAAACGCAACTTTGTAACTGCGCCAGTGTTCCTAAACAACGTGCTCTATACAACATATGTGAGACCAATTCTGGAATATGCCTGTGCAATATGGGATCCTCATTCTCACTATCTTATTTATAAAGTGGAACGTATTCAAAACCGTGCAGCTCGTTTTGTAACAAGTAACTATGATTTTGTTCGAGCATCTGAAACATAAAAATATCACTTGGTTGGAATCTTCTTGCCAACGTACAAAAATTTTAAGGTTAAAGCTTTCACGCTATTTATAAAGGTGAAACCGGAATCGATAAAAACATGTATATGCAGGCCCCATATTACGCATCAAGAAGAACGGATCACCAGATGAAAGTTCAAGAAATTAACTGCCGAATGGATGTTTTAGCCCACTCTTTTTCTCCCTTATTGTCAATGAGTGGAATAGTCTGGACAGCGCTATTGTCAGTTCTTAACAAAGCATGTTCTTCTCAGTTTTAGAAGACTTTTGTTGTCAATATGTGTTTGTTATTTCACGTCTGTTTTGTATTGTGTTTTTGTTCATGTAACCCTCCTACAATAATCCCCCTGGGCGATGTAGGTACCTGCATAAATAAATGAATAAAAAAGTATGTCTCCCAAATAGACCTTATCACATATATCCCGATTACGACTTTCTTCATGCAATCATTACTTACTTTCACAGCATGTGTCATGTTTGGAATTTAAATAGAACTATGAAAGCCGTCCTTATGCAGTACTCAGTAGCCAAGTTCAATACCTAGACGCTAACCTTCCCCGCATGATAGAAATGTCACAATTTTCACGCACCAAAATGAGTCTGCAGTTGTGTCCGTTTTCATAGCAGGTATTTTGATGCTTCGGGAATTAATCGGGGATTACCGTAACGCTGACAGTAGTGAGTATCTGAAGCTGGCATCTCTCACGACTGAGCAACGAATTCGCAAAATGTTAACACACATTGAGCCACGACTAACCACACATTTTAGGAACAATAAGCTGGGAGGTCTCAGCTCTGCTAATTTCCTAAAAACGTTCCAACTGAATGCGACTTCGAGCTTGTCTTACTCTCTTTTCACCTATGACTGATTGAATTTTCTGTTATACGCCGACAGGAATCTCCGTGAAGTCATGTTTAGTCCACCGCCAGAAACTCCTCCCTTAACGTCCCTGAGCATATCATGCTTGGAAACTGCACTTGACAACTTGGCACAGCACGCAGAGTTTTTTTTATCAAGGCGTGCGAAGCAATTCTAGCCAAAGCACGTTTGTGTAGCTCATCGCTGCAGCGCTGTGAGGGGGAAAGGCTAACCACAGCAGTTCGACGTCAAGGTGCTTTTTCACAAAGCGAAAACGTTCATTTCGATATATCTTCTTTTTATGTCGACAATCGTAAGAAGACTCGATGAAATCTGCGAACGGTGCCATTGATAAAAATGGACACAAGCAACTTCGAATGTAAAGAGTTCGAGCATTGAAATGAAATGATAGTCAGTGGCGTCACTAAAGGGGGGGGGGGCATTGTTGGCATTGCTTGTGCGCGGAAACCAGATTCACCTGACGCTTCTGCGCATGTGCAGGTACCGACAGCAGCGCCACCGCAGTGGCATGACGTCAGAGAGTTCCTTTTTCGTGTGGCTGTGTTATGCTATGGTGCAGTCCAAAAAAGTCGTCCCTCAATTTGCGCCCGATAACGTCATGGAAGTGTCATGCTGTCGCCGGTCGCGATCCTGGCGGCGTTCCAGCAGTGGCGGTTGATGTGGCAGACGCCTGTTCCGCTGCAGGTCGCTCTCCACTCCGACAGTCCACGGAAGCTTCGGCAGCCAGAAGTTCGGACGCCCAGGGGACGCCGTGACGACAGCGACACTCGCGTTCGCTCGTGCTTTTCGCAGCATATCTACGACCAACCGCCAGGATCGCGACATGCAAGAGCATGACACTCCGGCTTATGTGACGCCATTTGTTGCCACTCGGGACCTGTTTTGATTTATGGGCAGCATAGGACGCTAAACACACGCCCTAAAACTCTCTAATAGAGAGTTTCAGGGAACCGTTTTCGCGCATACGATACGGTATACGATGGGCCCTCCGGTACGCACTGCGCATGCGCTATACCACAGAAGACTCGCGCATGCGCAGTTCGTATACCGGAGGGCCCACCGTACCGTATCGGACGTGGAAAAACGGTCTCCTAAAACTCTCTAATGTGAAACGGAGTTTTGCCCACTCAGTAGCGGGCTCGCAGGCGCACTTGCGCGTAAAGGTACTAACATGATTAAAAGCGCTAAAAAACGAGGACCATGTAAAGAAGACACACACACAATAGAGTGCTCTACTGTGTGTGTGTCTTCGTTTACTGGTCCTCGTTGTTTAGCGCTTTTAATCCTGAAATGTACCACCAACCAGCCCAAGTGAATACCCTTTTAAAGGGCACTAACCTTTCTGTTTAGCCTTGCACGCTGCTGAGTGGGCAAATCTGTCCTGTGCAAATGAAAATTATTATTATTATTATTATTATTTGCTTCATAGTTTGCGCCTGTCCTCTCTGATCTCTCTCGTATTTGTCTCTTTTCCGCCATTCCATTTGTACCTAACCGAAAAACTTGCATTCGCTGAACTTGAGCGACCATCTCATCTCCGATCGTTTACTCATATGTCAGTGCTATTTTACAACTTCACGTTTGTTTACCACATATTAGGTCATGACGGCGTTATTATTTTCTGAAATATGTACAGAAAAAAAAAGCTGGTGCACTTTATTTTTCGTACTATTCTCCGTTTCACCTTAGGTCCGAATGCGGCCTATGTTATGAACCGAAGGACCAATCGAACACCAAAAAAGGCGCAACATTATGGCGTGATTTCCGCAGAGAACGAGACAGCACGTGATGGCGTTGCGCTGTCTGCGCTGTTTGATGCGCTGTTCGTCTCATAACATCGGCCGCGCTCGGAGCTAAGGTGAAAAGAAATTAACGTGGGAAATCGCGACCTTTACACAATCCAGACTATGACGTAAATTAGCCACACATAACAAGAGCGCCGTTCAAATAAAACCATATATTCCTTAAAAACAATAAATAAATAGGTCATGAATTGGTTTGTTATTTTTGGCCCAAGTTTTTCCACAAATGAATTTGTTTGCATCATAAAGCATACACCTGTGAAATAAGTGATTTCTATTCAAGATATGCCATTAGATAAAGATATGAAGTAAGAACTCTCTTTTGCTCGCGTAACAACTGTTTTATGTATACGTTTTTCCGAGAACACTAAGTGACTGAAATAACATTATTAATACTGTAATCTTACATCGGTCGTGGTCATTATTCGCATCCCACCTTACATAACAGTCTTCTCGGTCCAAGTGTTTGTCTGATTGTTTCTTTCTTTTTTTTTATCAGCATATTTGCATTTTTTCTTCGTCAGTTTGGTATAGTATTACAACTGTAACCCACTCTGCAAAAATCCCATGAAGGGATTCCAGTATTTACAAATAAACGAGAAAAGATATATATAAAATACTTACGTGTTTCTAAACATGACAGGAACCTGTTTTTAAAAAGGAAAAGAACGGAAGAGACAAACAGCGTCTTCTGTGTTATTGCTTTAATAAATAACGCGTATACTACACTCTTAGCGTAATCTTTCTCTCTAAAGCTTTCCTTTCTGTACAATGCAACTATTATTGCAGGTGCTATTGCGTCGCGACTATATGGTACAGTTACCGGCGCATATGGGCTTCTTAAAGGGGTCATTTATTAATGCGCAGCCCGTATGCCCCGGATGTAGACGCGTGCCAGCAGCGGACATGATAAATCATCATCGCATCGTTGATACGAGTTTCAGTAGGGACATTACAGGCGCCTGGAAGTTTAGCTCGCTTTCCTAATCCGGAATTATTGAAGATTCGCTGCGCCCTATGCACAGGGAACTACACGACAGAAGTGTATGGATGACTGGACTTACAACTCATAACTGAAGTATCTTCGTGTCACATTACCAGGGCGACAGCACCCCATGATTTATTCAAGGTAAGTTCAAGCGATAATCTGTTGGGGGGTGTATGGGTCGTTCTATGGCGTTCTACTCTGACTCATTTGACCGCTTTATTGGTTTAACGCACGCTTGCTCTGAGCACAGAATAAGTGATTGTAAGACTTATGACCTCTCAATAAATAAGACGATATACTGACTCCTAAAGCAGTTATGTCCACCTTGATTAGGGTGGACAACAAATGTCATAAACGCGAGCTCCTTGTTTTAGAAAATAAATCGGCTGCCCGAACGCGCATGTAACCGGAATACCCTTCAATGGTCCGCTCGCGCTTGTAGCTTTTACTGCGGGAAATATAAGGCGCTTTCGCAGCGGCGCTTGAGACCTATTCGCGAAGCTACTGCTGCGGCTGCTGGTACAGGATCCTATTCAGACTCGCTTGCTCTTATGAGCCGCCACTGTCAACGATCTCTTGCTTTCTCCAAGCACACCAGAATAAGTAATGGAATTAAGCGGTCTAGCATTCACACGTGAACTAGAGCAGTCGACATAGGTGACGAGAGATATCATTTTGATGCTTCTGGTGATTGGTTTTAAGGGTCAGAACGATATCATGCAGCTGTAAGTCCATCTACTAACACCACCAGCAGGGATCTAAAAAGGTTTAGCGTGTAAGTATTGGCGTGCACAGATACCAGTCCTATGAACAGTTCAACGATGAAAGTCGGACGACCCACAACAGGCCGTGCCTGATCAGAGCATCCCGGCGATGGCGGCAGGGTCGACGAGGATGCCCGAGGGCCCAACGAACGGGCCGACTTGCAGCTGAAGCCGAGGGCCGTCGTCGGGTGACAGGCGACGCGGAGCTGTGCTGGACACGCCGGTCTCGTGAAGCTTCCTGGAGTGCTTCTTGAGGTCAAAGTTCCTGCAGAACCCCTTGCCGCACACCTTGCACGTGTACGGCTTCTTGTCGTTGTGCGTGTGCATGTGAAACGTCAGGTTGTACACCTGGTGGAACGCCTTGTTGCAGATGGTGCACTTGTACGCCTTCTCGCCCGTGTGCGTGAGCCGGTGGTTCTTGTAGTTGCCCTTCTGGTGGAAGCCCTTGCCGCAGTACTCGCACACCCAGGGCTTGAAGCCCGCGTGAATGCGCACATGCGTGTTCAGCGTCGAGCTCCGGTTGAAGGCCTTGCCGCACGTGGCGCACTTGTGGGGCTTCTCCTGCGTGTGGATGATCTTGTGCCGACACAGGGTGCTCGCCTGCCGGAAGCCCTTGCCGCACACCTTGCACACGAACGGCCGGGCGCCCGTGTGCACCGGCATGTGCCGCGTCAGGTTGTAGTGCGCGTTGAACACCTTGCCGCACTCGGAGCACGTGAAGGTCTTCTGCTTCCCGCCGTTCTGCTTGTCCGGGTCGTGCTTGGACGACTTGGTGCTCTCCGCGGCCGTCGTGGCGAGTCGCGGCTGGGGCCGTACTAGTCTCGGCTCCGCGTGCGGCGGAGGAAGCCCCGACGCTGCCAGTGACGACAGCCCGTCTGACGAGGGATGCAGCCACGGGTAGACGAGCCTGGGGCCCTGGTGTAGCCTCGCCAGTTGGCTGAGCGCGGTGGTGGCGATGCCCAGGGCGAGGGTCGAGTCCTGGCGGTCTATGCTTGATCCGGAAGGGCCGTACGGTAGGACGGGACGTATCCAGGAACCGGAGGCCTGAAGTTTTCGGCGCCAGTCGTTGAGCATGAGCGTCAGGGGGCAGCTGCTGTGGCTTTTGCTGGACTTGTCGGGAGCCATGATGCGTTCGATTGAAAATCCTAAGGGATCCGCAGCTTTCTTGGACGTCGCGGGACCGACGCCGACGTCGTCGTAGTCGTCGTCTTCGACGTCGAGGTCTGCCAGGTCGGAACCTTCGCTGGTGGGCACCGGCTCGTCCATGAGCGTATGATGGCGCTTACGCCGTTGGTCTCGCCATCTAGAATGAAACAAAAGCGTGAGTATTAAGTACTGCTCCATGTGGTGCTTTCTCTCGAACCAAGTTTTGCCGGGCGTGTTTGTCAAACTGACTCCTGGGTACGAGAGCGCTTTCGTGTTGTAAAGTTCTTTCATTCTTCAACGAAAGCGAGCTTCACCTTAGACTCCCGAGCGCACGGTGAAGCACCCTTTGTAATTGCATCCTGACTATTGAACGGAAGCATACTTGTACGTAGTTCAACTACTCTACACAAGTTACTCTAGTTTAACTACTTTTCTGAGCAGTTTAGTAACTTTCAATTACATTTTCTCAGACATGTACAAATTACTCAAAAAAGGTAGTTAAGTTAAGTTACTGAGTATTGACGCCAAAAGTAATTGGAGTAGAGTAGAAATTACGCATTCGTAATAGTAATTGAGTAAACTACTAACTACTCTAAAAAGTAGCGAGTTACTTTGAAGTTACTTTCGAAGTTACTTTTTGTATTTTTGTGGTAGCAAAATGAACAGCAGTTTTGATCTGTGAAAACCCCGCGAGCCTAAAATAAATGCAGTCATTTTATGGCTTGCGTTTTCACCAAAATAGAGTATTCACTCGCAGAAGCAATTGACTTTCAAAGTCTTTATCGGATAGTTTCCCCTTTTCCTTCTAAAGACGTTCCCAGACAAGCTGAAAAGACGTTCCACCGACGCGCTGAGGTTGAATTTCAGAAACGAGCTGTGCAGGGTCGGGAAAGCGAGTGTCAGCATCTTCGGTGTCCATGACGAAACATGTGAGGTCTGCCTCAACTAAAAAACCTTTCATAAAAAAAAAGAAATTGGCAAGTTGAGATTGTTATGATTGGCCCCTCTTATTCCCAAGACGTTCGGAGAGTGCGCTGAGCGAGTGCACCTGACTGTCAATGGTTCAAGTCTCGCGCCACGACGATGAAATCATCGGAACGACTGCGCGCTTCGTTGCAGTGCTAGTGCTACGCTATTGAAGAATTTGTTTTTTGTTTGGTTTAACAAAAGATGAAACGAAGTATACTTCGCCGCTGACGCCAGGCCCAACAAAAGAATTTCCCAAGGGTGACTCGCAATCTTCACCGGCCTCTACGGTATCGGAGGTACGCGAAGGATTACGTGAACAAGCATCGTCGCTCGTACAGTTGTAGCTTGAAGCGGGAAGGTGCTCCCATGAACGGATTATCCGTGTCTGCGTTTGTGGGCGGGAAAGTCCGGCTTTGCAAGGGAGTATGCGCTGACGACGAGGCGACCATGGGAAAGGCTGCAAGGCCATTCCAGTGGCGCCTACCCGTGGAACCTCCAAACCGCTTGAGGCAGAACTCACTAAAGGCAGACATGAAAACAACAACCCTCGGAGTGTCCCCGTCTTTCACGGTTGCAGCCGAATGTGCGGCGCCTGCGTGCATTACCGGATTAGGTCAATACCCGACCAAGGCTTGGTAAGCATCTGTTCCTGCGTTCGTGCGCGCCGGTGTTATGTTTTGGCTGCTCGTCGCCACCTTGGCCCAAGGACGCTTGTGGGAACGGAATGTGAGGGAGCCCCTTGCTCGCAAATGTCACTTCATCTGCCGACGTCTTATTTATTTCTGCGCTCAAACTTTTGTGGTGAGCAAAATTAGCACTAGATTTCGAGTTAATAAGTAGTTAATAATTTGAGTAGAAGTTACCTGAAAAACGTAGTTAAATTAAACTACTAATTACCCAAATAAAGTTGTAATTGAAAGTTACCAAGTTACTCGGAAAAGTAGTTAAATTACAGTAGTTTGAGTAGAGTAGTTGAACTACGTCCAAGTCTGCATTTTCTACTCAAATTACAAATTACTTTATAATTTTAGTGGTTGCTTTGCCTATTAACAAACATTCCTGCACAAAGGAGATAAGATGTTGGAGGATCAGCTGATCTTTGCAAAGAGGGGGAAGCATGTGGCGTAGGAAGGGGGAGAGAAAATGATTTGGAGAGTCCGAAACCCCCCATAATTCCCCCCCCCCCTCTGCAACAACACTGCGGATTAGCGCCGAAGACTGGCGTTTCTCTGTGTCCCGAAGCTCAAGGAGACTTGACCCATTTGAAGAAAGGGCTAGTCCCCGCTTCTCTCCACTACAGGAGGTGCACACACTGCATCCTCACTCAAAGGAGGCAACAAAATGCAGCACCTGGTCTGAAACTCATCTGGTGCTCCCGTAGTTTGTGCTGTACTCGAAGAATCGCGTGGTGAAGGGCGACGCAAAGATTACCTTTTTGCGTTGCCTTTCCTCCCAAAACTCAGAGTATGCCGATCTTCAAAGATTTTGGCGGCTGTAAAACTGATGGAAATAAGTGCCTTATACGTTGATTGTGTCAAATAGCTCGTTAGCGAGAGTAAAACAACTACTCTGCGGAGACTTGACCCTTATACAATATTTGCTGCTATTTCCGTAAAAACACTGATGCACCTCCGATTACCCATGGAGCAATGCATACCAGTTAAAAAACACTGTATAGAGAATTAAAGGGCATCATGAAACATTGTGTTCAAAGTGCTTGTACTTTACCTTGAAATATATTGTATTTATATACGCCACTTCAAGTACACTGCACCGGGTGTACTTACTACTTTACTTATGTATGTATGTATGTATGTAGTCTTTATTTCAGACGAAAGAGAAGTCTGGGGGCTGGGATAAAAGAAGACTAACTTGTCTTCTGACGGGACCCCAGCCCCTGTTTTTTTACAGCACTCAGCACAAAACAAAACAAACACTGAAATGAATTCTTTAGCCAACGGGCATATGTAGAAAATATAAATAAATGCAACTCAAAAGCCTCTCCTCTCATTTACTTTGTACTTTAGTTCAAGTACTTTTTATGTGTACTTTATGCAACACTGTAAACAAGCAAACACTGTCTCGAAAATCAAGCTCAGACAGTCCTAAACCCTAAAGTACAAATGTCACATTCGCAGTACATCATTGACCAAACAAACAAGAAACTACAAAACAATTACCTAGGCACGCAGAAGCAGAACCAGCTGTTAAAGCATTTCTGTCAAAAAACAAGCTGATTTCGCTAACGAATCAAAGCCTCTGTACTTTCTTTTTACCATAAAAAAAAACATAAATGTAACTTCAAAAGTAATTCGCTACTCTTTTACGGTAATTAGTAATTTTCTCAATTACTTTCTGTTTGAGTAATTTCTACTCTACTCAATTTACTTTTGACGTCAATACTCAGTAACTTAACGTAATTACTTTGTTTGAGTAACTTGTACATGTCTGAACTGAAGCAAGTGAGCGTGATTCGTAGCTGGTTAATCTTATGTGTGAATACACGTTTTAGGATTGTTAAGACATCGGTTTCATGCGCAACAATTAAGGTCAAATATTTAGAATGCTTAGAAACATGTGATCCTTGAAACAGAGCTGCGCTGCACGTGTGGAGAAGGAAGATATGGAAAGGGTATTTGGTTATACATAAGGTGTAATAAACTTTCCCTGCATATCTAGATTCGGAAATACTCCGAAATTTATAAATAATTTGCATACACACGGAATTGCTATCGGTTAGTAAATATTCTGTTGTAGGCTGTAGGCTCCACTGGGACACTATTTTGGATTCTTCGGTGTTACCTCTGTATTGCGATATTGGGAGCCCTGCTAAGCAGTTTCACTGTTAATATCAGATGTCGTTTGGGAATCGCTATAAGCCACGTAGTGTTGGAGCATGCCAAATAACCATATTTGCAGATTCGAGTTTTGTTCTATGTGGAAGATATTTTTAAAACTTTTCAACTTGCTGTAAACCCCCCCCCCCCTCTCCTCCATTTTCAGGGTTAGGCATTGGATCCAAATGTGTAAGGCAACTTCGACACTTCAGAAATTCGGGAGCATCCCCCGCCATTTTTCGCTCCTTTGATTTTTTTGCTTGGAACTGCAAGTTCGTTCAGGTTTCTACGACGTCATCAATGCACTAAAATAAAATGTCTCAATTTCATCATTCGCCTAAATATATACAACAGTAAATGATCGCATGACGAAAAATAATTCTTATCGTGAAAATCGTGACCAAACCACTCTAAAACAGCCTAATGCCGCTGCACAGAAGAAATACGTACTTAACATGTAGACTGCCCGCAGGAACAACACGCCAAACATATGCGTGGGAAGCGGTAGGCGTGGACGCTGGAGTGCCGTCTCAGTGTTGTTGGCTGCCCATTGAGGCACCGTAGCACGGGCTGGTACGGGACGACACTGAATGACCAAAGCTCTCAAGCAGGCCAGAATTCGATAAAAATAGCTGAGCAGGGGCCGAATGTTCCCAGATGCATCTTGACTTCGGTTGTTGCTTTCGGTGTGTCAGCATTTAGAAAACAAAACGCATCACATTTCCCGATATTACGAAACTTTTTTCTTCCTGTTTCTTTTAGATTTGTTTTATAAATTGTAGCGTAGCTTGCTTCGCAAAACTGGAAAAAACCGCTTTTTAAAAATTCTATTTTTTTTCAGTTTAAACGTAACACGAGCACTTGTTTCGCACTTAACTCCCGTAAGGACGAGGAAAACGATTAGTCAGTCGAAGCTCACTGTAACAAAACAACAACGAGAGAGACCCTAAAAGTGTGGCACAATGTTTTGTATTGTGGGTATTCTGTTAAAATATTTGAGCATTATATCGATATTCTGGTTTCAAATCCCCCCGTATTAAAAGTAAAGGCTTCCGTGCTTTCTCAATACAAAAAAAAAGAAATACAAAAAATGTACACAACAAAACAAACAAAAAATACCAAGAGGATTTTAATTAATTACCCTCGGTTCGTATCAAGATTTGAATGCAAGTTTTTTGCGCGCCTTTTTTGAATGTCTCATGCTAGGAACGTCAACAATAACAACCTAAAAAAAAAAAAGATTTGAAATGGAGTTTTATGCTGTTTAAGACGACAAAACATTTTGAGCCGTCGTACAAAGTTGTGAACAGGCGCGCCGATCTAAAACCCTCATGTACGAGCAACAATAAATACATAAATAAATAAAAAAAAACTTACGCGAGTTAATCTTGTGTCACTCTTGAGCGTGCACAAATCACGAAGCAGAGCGTCGTTGGGATTTGCATTGGCGGTCCCCCACCCCGACGGCAAATCGCTTTATTCGCTTCCTAACCCCCGCCCGCCCAAAGAAGTCCACAAAGACCCCGAAATCGGGCTCGCGTTTCATTGTCCCGAGGTTTTCATACACGCCAGATACACTCGCCGGACGTGTACCTAAAGGGGACCGCCGTGCGGGGAGCGTCCCCAACCCCTCATCTCAGGGACGTTCGTTTAGTGAGTACACTAACCCTAAAGTGACAGGGTTTGCTGCCGCCGTCTATTGGAGACGTGCGACAAAAAAGTAGCGCCACGGTGCGGCTCCTGGCAGGGCAATTTCGCGTAGAGTACGGCCGGACTGGCATAGACATCTTGTGTAGCAGCCAACCTTTCTTTTTAATGTCAGCTTACCTGAGCACAGCGCTATACAAAACATTTCAAGGCTACAATCAACGCGAACTTTTTAATGCGAAAGCACTAACTGTCTCATGGAGCGAGCTGACGTCATCAGTTTGAAACGCGAAAACGGCTCCTAGTTTCCGCGATCGCCTTCGGTTCCATTGGCTGGCGGGTGTCGACGGGGCTCCCATTGGCCGCTGCGCCAATGGGATCTGATTGCGAACTAGACAAAATAAACAATGTATATATAGGTTTTATGGCGATTGTGAAATTACTGCGCAAACGCCGAACTGGAACGCTTATATTGATCTGAGAGATGATACTTGAACTGTCATAGTACCCATGATACGAGGTCATCCCCACCTCGTCTAGTAGTAACTCGACCAAATCCTATATCTACGTGATTCTCTCCTCTGTGCCGGTCTTTTTGTGCGCAACTTTAACCATGTTCGACCAAATCCAAGTGAGAGGGCCTTGCGCGGAACGTCCCTACCAAAACTTTTTTGGCACGCGCTCTAAGATTACCGCAGCAGTGGCAATGAGGCTCTTCCAGACAACTTACGCGAAATCTAATTTCGGCAGAGCAATTGGCTTCTAAACAGGACACAAAACCAAAACGGATCTCGAAACACAGAACTCAGGCCAGTGGCAATGCCCAACACTTTGAAAAAAGATAACAGCTAGGATCATTTTGATAGACACGCCACAAAGGCCGACTGCTATTGCCTATGTATACGCGGCGCGCCAATTATTCTCCAGTAGCCAAAACGTTTTTCATAATTTTCGTTACTGGTGCATTAAGGCCGAAGCCATCGCCAATTGAAACGTTTTATACGGAGCCACCAGACTCAAGCCTCGTAGCGTGAAGCCACGATCGTATAAAGTGAAAGTTTCAATTTCCGAGGTTTCAACCTTTGATCCGAATCTTCGCATGTGATTCCCCCGATTGCCGTTTGACCGAAGTAGTAATACAAATAATAGGTGCGAGGGACACGCCCAGCCACCACTACCAAACTGGGTAACTTTGTTATAAGAAAAGCTCGTAATGTCTGTCTTTATAGAATCTCAAGACCGAAGTCATACTGCTCTTACAAAATACGAAAGTCACGGTCTTCGTTGGAGGCACGGTGACAGTAGTGTCTGCGGACATGCTTCAAGCCACGAGGCATGTTTGCACATGCATGTTTCGAGCATGTCTGCAGACGGTTTTTGTATGACCAATGTGACATGTCATGCAAGGAAGAATTACGCCATAGACTGTTTCTGCAGACTGCATTTTGTATGATGTACTGGCTGTGTGAACACGGATTTAAAGCTAACCCGGCCACTAAGCATTCCACATTCATACACACACGCGCACATCTGTCTACAACGATCGTTCATTGCCAAATGAAACGACGAGAGAAAAAAAAAGATACAACAAAAAATTAACAGCAGTTGCTTCGCCTAGAGATCGCGCGACGACCGTCCACAAATAAAACGCCACGCCCGACAAAACAGACAAGCGTACGATCCCCCCCCCCCCTTCCCACGCAAACATTCTCGGTACCAGCAACAACGAAGGCAAACTCCCTGTCCCCAAACATCATCGACGCAGCAATCAACGCGCATCCAAAAAGTTCTCCGCAATCGTCATCGGAGAGCCCGATGCAACGTAGTACAACCCACACGCGGTCCCAACTCCGATTAAACAAGCAAACAACGGACAAAAAAAACAAAAAAAAACGAAACAAGGAATGACGGCGAAGTGGTGTCTTCACAAACCGGCGGCTAAACTGTATCCCTTCATCCCCATACCGAGGGCTCCCCCACCTCCCCCGATCCCCGAGTGGGCATAGGGAGTGGGGTACACATAGGGGAAGAGCCGTCCGCGGGCATACGCGCTCATTTGCAAAGCAAATGCGTGCCACGGGACAAACACGACGGCGCTGCGAGCGCTTTCCCCCGACCGGGAGAGAACCACGGTCCTTACACAGACTGATACACTCTCTTCCCGTGCCGGCTAATAAAGCTCGCCGCCGTGACCCAAACAATGCCCGCCCCGCGTGACCGCCCGCCGGTCCTCCCTCCCCGCAGCGCGCCAAAGCACCGACCGCAAATAATAAAACGCCGTCCATTTTTACCGACAATTGGTTCCTGATCCGATTGTGCCTGGGCCGATCCGCGGATTATCTGCTTTGTGTGCTCAGAGGGGTGGCCAGCGGCAACGGCGGTTTATTTTCTCTCCCTCTTTCTCTCTCCATCTCGCTTTTCAACTTTTTCCCGTCTTTTGCTCTGGTTTCTTCGAGCCATTCTTGCCATTACCATTTGCCATACAAGCGAGAAGAGAGGAAGGGACCCCCCTCCTTTAGTCGTCGTCGTCGTCGTCGCGAGCTACGTTTTCGGAAGCCGGCGAGGTTTCCCTTTGAGTGAACACTGGTTCCTTTATTGGTGTTAATCCTTCTGTGTGACGTTTGATAATCTACGAACACATGACAACACCTCCCTCTTTAGGGTTAGCATTCGGAGGGGATTGAGGGCCGCCGCTGAGAGGATTCGCCAGGGTCCCCACCCGCGTCCTCTTCGTCTTCTTCTTCTCCCAAATCCGCCCTCCTTCCTTCCTGATGGAGAAGCCGCCCTCGCTTTATCCTCTCCAAGTTTCCTTGTTGCGATTCTGTAGTGGCTTCGACGAGATGTGGACATTTGCTCGAGGCCCCCCTCCGGCTTTGTGGCGGTGGTGGTATTGTAGGCCGCTTAAAGGAACACCCGCGAAAAGGAATAGCCGATGATGTGGACTTCGGAGGGATGGACAACTCTTCGGTTCGGAAATGCTTGTTGTCCAGGAATGCGATACGTGATATGTTTGTTTACGCGCAGGGTGGATCGTCACTGATCAGAATCACTTACTCTTTTTAGGGGAGTATCCGTTGACACAGCCGCGCACGTGCGCGGAGTTGGGCTTCGTTTTGGTATTTAGGGCAATATTTACATGCGATAGGACGGTGCTTTCTCGAGTGTTTGGAAAGCTTTCGAGTATTACACGTGTAAGCCTAGGTGCTCATGTTCCTCTGTCGAGCCCTGCATCTGGTGGCTTCGGCTGCCGAAATCGATAGAACCTTAAAAGAAATGTTAGTTAACGAGGTTAAAATGAGTCGGTATACCTTATCCGAAATTCTTATATGGGTGTAATCGTGTGTAAGCATACATTTGCGGGCCTCTTCGCCACCCAATCTTATGACCAATTCAGGATTCAGGAGGGTGTTTTCCTTGTGTTTTATTTCCTCCGAAAATATTTTAAGGCTGAAGGTATAGTTATCACTCAAGTCGATGCGCATAGATTACTTAGCACAACCGAGTGCCAAGTCGAAAGCTGGCAGCATTTACAAGGTTGAAAGGAAATTCGACGGTACTGTTTAATACCATCAATATACGTAGGAGCCCAACATTCGTGTAGTATTTATGGCGGGTAGTCGACGACTGCGCAACTACCAGTATCGCAGCCAAAATCGAGAGCTAACGAGAAAGTGGGAAAAAATCGGCTCGCACAAGTGAAAACCAAAAGACGCAACAGCACTAAAAAAACGAAACAGTAGTAGGCCCCATGATTTTAAAGTATAATGTGCCTACCTTTATGCTATTGTTTCTCTTAAGCTTTCATAACTTACTAGTTTGTTTGATAGTTTTGAGTACTTTTCACAATTTTCTGATTAGTAGTTCACACGCGTATTTTCTTGTTCATATTCTCCGCTAATAGTTCAATATAGCGATCCGCTAAATGTTTACTGCCATGTCAGTTTTTCACCGACTTTTATCTCCCTGAAGTCGGTGCATAGTTTTGTTAGTTGTCCTTATTGTTCAAGACGCGCTGACTTACAACTAAGCTTAGTGAGAAAAAAAAATGAAAGACGTTTACAACTTCCTGTAACGCCGAATTAGAGCGCAGTTCTTGAGGAGGAGGAGGGAGGGTACTGAGGCAGGCACGTATCCAGGGGGAGGCCCATGGGGCCCGGCCCCCCCCCGAAATCTCCCATTTTGCTGGGACCTCCTCTCCCCCTCCCCTCATACAGCATTTTGTCATGGGCGGGCCCCCCCCCCAAAACGAAATCCTGGCTACGCGCCTGTACTGAGGGTAGGGTATTCCCCTCCTCCTCATCCGTACCCTCTCCTCCTCCCATGCTCGTCCCCTCGTCCTCTGCTCCTCCTCCTCTCCTCCTGCTCCTCTCTTGAGGTATTTCGATATTGCGATATACCGTGCTAAACAATCTGAGAAAGATATATAATGTTCTGGTATTTTCTCTCACCGCTTGTCCGGAGAAAGGAAATGTATTTCTCACATCTGGATGGTCCACTCTGTCTAAGTTCTGCCGGTACCAGGAAACAGGACAGCAGGAGCAAGGCGGGAGAACGAGACAGCGTTAAAGTTAACACTTCGGCGAAGCACGTGATACTCTCGATGTCATCCTGCTTGCTGTCGGCTCTGTCGAAGACTGCTCGACGTTTTTGATTTCCTCAGCATTAATCTTGAGCGTGCTCCAACGAGATGGCACAACAGAAGAGCGAGTGCACGTCCCTCATTGCCAATGGGATGTTTTCCTGCATGACTGGTAAGAAGTTCTTTGTCTTGCACGAAATAATCGGCGAGTGCCGTAGGCGAGAGGTACCGAGCTACCATCGAGCAAGCCGTTGTCGACCTTGGCGGCACACGTATTTACCAACTTCGTCTGACGTGCCACAGAAATCGATGGGTACAGTACAGACCCTTAGCCATGTAGATAGCCACTTGGAAAACGAGTACACCATGTCTTCATACGTGCATCTCTGTGATTTATGAATGGTGATATCACTTGCCTGTACAACGGGTAGCTGGCATCTTCCCCTCCTCCTCCTCCTCCTGTCCTCCTCCCTCCTATTCTACTCTCCCCTTCTCTCCTTTTTCATTCTCCCCTCCCCTCCTCCTCTCCCCGCGCGTTGCATCATGGGACGTTTCCCATAATGCAACGCGCGGGATCCTTGCGACGTCACTCGTGACCCTCTCGTGACGTCACTCGTGACGTCACGAGTCCCACGCGTTGCATTATGGGACGTTTCCATAATGCACCGCGCGGTTACGCCGACGGTGACGCCGCTCAAGCCGGAAACGGACGTCTAAGAGCTGTGCTCTAGTATACAATCCCACGAAAACACCAACTAACTACTACATCAACGTTACGGACCAACCACTTCATACTGACTTCCTGTTAAACTCAGTTGTATGTCACCGTCTTGTGTGTACGCTTCTTCGATTTGTCCCTTGTCAATCTTCATCTCGCCATGCATCGCGAACTCGCCCATGTTTATACCCTTCTACTTGTTGAATGCACAAATAAGCCGCAGTCGCCGTGCTCGTACATCATTCAAAAACAACAACAACAAAAGAACACGGTGTTCGCCGCAGACAT
Organism: Ixodes ricinus; assembly: GCA_037355805.1. Lineage (NCBI taxonomy): Eukaryota > Metazoa > Arthropoda > Arachnida > Ixodida > Ixodidae > Ixodes > Ixodes ricinus. Next base: position 163,669 of record JAZHYW010024890.1, on the reverse strand, counting down.
GATGACAGAACTATCTGCGGACGATGCCTCACGCATGTTCAAAACATGTTTGCTTTGTACATATGTAGGCTTCGAACACGTCTGCAGTCAATTCTTGTGTGACCAATGTTACAGGACCATCGTAGGCAAGAAATAAACACGCCTCAGAGAGTAGGCTCGTTCGATTTAGCTGCACCTCTTGCACCGGGGCGGTAGTGCGTAGGGCGGTGTACTTCCAGTCGTACCTCAACACACCTACCGGATTACACCGCTCTACACTTTTCTGGACCGGTGCGGAGGTGCGGGCAAATTGAACGAGCCTAGTGTATGCGGTCTGTATTTTGCATGATGTCTAGATCCGCGATCACACCGCTAAAGGGGTACGGAAACGAAATGGCGTGACCGGCGAGCTCTTCACCTCTCGCTACAAAATCGGCCAGCGAGAAGCGCATTGCATATCGCGCTCGTGACGTCAATAGCCTCTGCACGGCCAAGGGTACTGTATACAGCTGCGAGCGTTGCCGCTTGGTGGCGTCAACGCGTTACAATATCGCCTATGCGGAGAGCAAGTCGTCTGCTTCTTGCGCGGGAGTCGCGGTGACGTCATAACGAAGCGGAGCTGTGATTGGCTCCGATTGAAAGTGATAGTGGGTAGACCTCAATGCTGGATGCCTTGAGGTCGACCCACTATTTTTTCTTCTCAATCAGCCAATAAGAGCTTGGCGTGCCTTATCATTGCAACCCCTGTGCATAGGAGCAGACAAACTTGCGCTCCGTCCGCGGCGAGAGCCAAGCTAGGGTGCGTCACTGAGCAGCACGTGAATGTCACGTGATACCTGGTATGTGAGGATGCTGGGTCTGTTTACATCGCGCGCGCCATAGCGGTACGGCGTGATCGCTTGCTTTTGGACGCGGCGCGGTGGTTCGTTATTGTTCTGTCACCGGTAGCACAACGCACGCAACCAAAAAAGGTGTAAGTTTCCATCCATATCCGAGAGAAAAACAACTGGGGAAGCAGAGATCGTATTAAAACAGGGCAAAAGGATTGGGCGAGCGCGATGGCGTGCTCGAACCACTTGTCAGATGCTTTCACGACGAATCGTGTTGTATTTTGTATTATGTTTTGCTTTTCGTCGCGAGCGTCGGTTTCGTCCTCCGTACGGATTCCACTGACAGGACTCGGCGCCAACGATAATCCGATAATCCGCCTTTTCTTTTCTCCTGCACCCGAATTTCTTTCTCCGTGTCGTCCGTGTCACCTGTCGCGCTGCAAAGTTGAAAGAATGAAGAGTCTTCTTTATGATGTCCGAAACGAAAGAACGCTCCTGTGTCTGTTCAACAAATCGGGTCCCGAGGATCCCACATTCGAACAAGTCTTGCTTTTCTTACGGTGCAGTAGCTGCGGCGTAGTGTTGTGATCGAGAAAAAAAAGAAAAAGTAACATTATGCTGGATGTTTCACTATTTCGCCTACGTGTAGACGCCATTGGAATATTTTTTTCGTGCAATAAAAGGTGCGTTGCTGAACGTTTATGCTCAATACTACGAGTGTTCATTATTCTAGACGGCTTATGGCCAGCAAGGCAAAATGTCATGTAACGTCCCAAAATACTGGCTGTGATCCTAGGGTTTGTTGCGTTTTATTGACAGTAATTATAACTGGACCACAAAAGTGCTTTCTTCACTAGCAGGTCAGATATAAATAAATCCCACATATCCTTTATTTTTAATTATATTGTCATTACGGTCATCACATAACATCTACATCTGTGCAATGTCTCAAATGGCTGTCATTGAAGCGTTAGCTGTCGATCAAATGATTTGTTAGTTTAAATGCACGATCTTAACAAAATGACTCGTTGATAAAGATAATTTGACAAAACGATTTCCACTAGAAGCTTGCCTATGTTTGTTTTTTTTTTCTAATTTTAATTGTGTATAATGGTTTGTTATCTTTTTGTTAAATTCGAGTTAGGCTTTTAAATTGTGTGCCTCTTCAGAATGCAACATTTCTTTTTGCATTAACTCTGTAAAGACTATAGTCATCCACACTTTATATGCTGGGAGCATTCACTTCTTCACTGTAATTACTAAAATAATAAACGTGGTGCTGCTGATGATTTTATTAAGCTTGGTAAAGTCCAGGATGTGTATAAAAGCAAATGGGTACAGGACTGCCCCTGATTTTTTAAAGATGCAACAATCGGGATAGAGAACTAGTAAGTTTATTTCAAGGGAGGAAACCAGGACAACAATGGTGCCTTTGATTGTTCTCCAAGGAGGTGGGACAAGGAAATTTTTCTGAAACTGTCAATTAAAGTCTGAAACAAAAAAGATGTAAATTTGAAACATACGAGCTAAAAATTAGCGTCTTCACCATGCTTTGCCCAGAACAAAAAAGAAAATAAGAACACTTTAGTTAGCAGCATTGGAACCTAGGATGAAGCACCCGCAATACACAGAATTTGTAATCGTCCGCAACGAAAGAAAAAAACATTTTATAGAAAAAAAATCAAAAATGAAAAGCTACTAGATAAGACTGAACGAGCTCGTCGAGAAGCAACGGCAGCGTCCTCACTTTGGGTTGTGCCGGGCTTCCGCTAGATGGCGACACCGAAACTTCTCGCCGCGAATAGTAGTACTATCCCAGGACTGCCCTATGGCCGATACATAGCTTGCCCGTAACGTCATTCGCGTCCATGCCGGTACTGTAAGTGCAACGAGCATTCGGTTCAACGTTTTAGTTTCAAACCGCAGAAGTAGTAGCTCGAGGAAACCAGTAAGTAGAAATAAGTCTACTGATGGGCTGAACTTTTGCCGAATCGAAAGTTCGGCGCCGTTCGGCAAAGCCGAACTTTTGCCCAACTTTTCTAAAGATTCGGCAAAGATTCGACAAAAATATATTGTTACCAGACATAACGTTGATATTTGTTCTTACTGGCGAAAAAGGTTTTATGTTTCTTTTTTCTTAACTTAAATGCAACATATAATGCATATTGACACAGTTATTACTAAATAAGGCGATATTCTACAAGATAATTGTATCGGTGTCGTCCGTTTTCGTGTGTTTACTTGCAATTTTAGTGACTCCTTGCAGAAGTGGCGTGACAGGACAAGGTTGGACTAGGAGCGTAGAAGCGAGCCAGTGCAGCCAGCCTGGCGCAGTCACGAATCGCGCTACGGAGAGTTTTCAGTCGTTCGAGCGCTTACTTATCAGCGCAAGCCTGCATGTGTGTGTACATGTATATATTGTTAAATTGAAGGCAATAACGCTGCGTTCTTGCTTTCTCTGGAAGTCACCGTTTTGTGTGCGAAAACGAATGCAACGGTTGTTGAACCTGTTGAACCTTCCCCAGAAGAGATAATAATATTATTGAAAATATGCATGTTTTTCGATTTGAGTCACTTGAAGTCAGCTTTGCATGAAAGTGCGCGTCCCATATTCGCAACGTCTCGTTTTTAGCCTTTAAAATGCCAGTATTCTGGTGTTAGGACACACACGAACGTTTAGTGAAGATAGGGAGAGTTAGGAATGTCGGATGTGCAACGACTTGCATTATAGTTCTGTGTTTAGCTTTATGCATATACAGGAAAATCGCGAAATAACACTAATTGAAAAAGCAATATTATTTTGTTTTGGCACACACTAACTTCTGAGCCGAAAACAGAATTGTAATAATTGCGAGGAGTGCTTTAAAGTAATTGTCGGCCAATGTTAAAACTACCTCTGTCGCATCACTGGAAATTTCAAATGAAAATCACGTTATCCAGAATGTACCGCATCATTTGTCACTTGCGCAGTGTACTGCGCAAATTACTGGTCGATCTTCTATTCCTGAGACAGAAAATATTGAAGAGAACCATACTTGCTCACAAAAGCACAGTTACCCTGTTGTCTACTCCACACCTCGCTGGTTGTACTACACTGCATCACCGTGCACTGCACGATGGTAACCGCACGACTGCACGACTGCACTTCATCCATTTGCAATCCACGGCCCCGTCGCGTTCTCGCGCACGCGCAGACATTTGCCGAATTTTTGCCAAACTTTTTTTCAAAAGTTCGGCATTTTCCGAACTTTGCCGAATCTGAAGTTCGGCAGATTCGGTCCATCACTAGAAATAACCGTCAGCACCCAGCAATGGCGACACCTACCAGCTATGTATATAAGGCATTCACTGGGTGCCATATTTGAGCTCGTTATTCACAACGCGTCCAGGGGTGGGAGTGATATGGTTGGCCTGGCAGAGGACCCGGCATCCTCAGATCAAGCTCTCCTACCGTCAGTCTGCAAAGACTTGATGGTGTGGAATTTACTTATCAATTTGCTTATTAACCAGCTAAGCGATGTTATTAACCAAATAGCTGGATTCCTATATTTTTGCACGGTGTAGCAAACCAATTATGGATGACCCGTCGTGTGCGCTATCGTTCGCCGCGGAAATCCGTTGCTCCGTTTTAAAATTAGTTTTCTTGACTTTTCTGCCCGGCAGCCCAGAAACACTACCTGACACTACAGTATAGAACCAGTGTTTCTGGGCTGCCGGAACAACATACACCACATCTAGACAAGGAAATAAGTGCAAGCATTTAGTTTCCACACCCCTCTAACACGCCATACTAAAGGCGGTGCAGACAGTGTTCGAGGCATGTTTATTCCTTGTATGACGCTCCTGTGACATTGGCAATTAAATGACTGTCCTCAGACATGTTCGAATCACACATAAGTACATGACGCGAAACAAGCTTGGGACGTGCTGTAGGCGAGCCCGCAGACACTTTCCATTATGTCACGGTGTATTTTGCATGATGTACGACTAGTGTGACTGTGGATTTACGGCTCGGCCTCGGCACCGCCGGGCCGAGGGATGAACTACTCTGGTTGGATATGGTCACCTGATTCGATGACGTCACGGAGCCCTCGCCGCGAATGCAGCTGGGAAGTGCCCATAACTGCGATCGCCGTATCTATAAGGAAAGGCGCAGTTCTATACGATCGAGTCAGAGACGTCCGCCTTCGCGACTCGACGCCGCGCGACGCTGCCAAGGTGAAGAGGGTCCGCGCGGCATGTCGCTTTGTAGGGACCGCAGGTGCGCCCAGCACAAAGCGAGCCCGGCCGCACGGGACACTTCACCCAGGGAAAGGCGCGGCACCCCGGGCCGCCTTTACACGACAAGCCCTCGATGGCCGGCCATTGTACGCCCTCTCGTGGCTTCTACCGTCGGCACGAATTCCGAGGGGCGCGCGATTCGGGGGCGCACAGTGCGATGACCGGCCGGAAGGCAGTCGGCAGTTTAGAGCCGGCGTGTACAACAGGCACTTAGGGTGGTGGAGGGCTCGGCCGCGCGGCCGTGGACAAGGACTCGCTGTTGAGACGCGCGCGCCTTGTTCGAGCTCCGTGCCGGGCAGGATGCGTGGGATGTCTGTGCCCAGGTCTCCCCTCTTGTTGGTGCATCTTGTATATGTAAGGCTCAGACTTCGTGTTTTTTTTTGTCTCTTCTTTTGATTGAGGCGTGTCTCGCGTCATCGTGTCTACAACGAACACCGTGTAACTTGCACGATGCATGTGCAGTGACCGTGGCTTTACACATCGTATTTCCTTGGCCATAAAACACTGCGCGGACGTGTTTCCTTATTGGAGAAGAGCTATAGATGTCTAGAGCGAGCAACTTGTTTGACGGCCCTTAAATCGAACACTGGAGGTCCTTGTCAGCAGAGTCCGCGATAATGCCCGGTCTCTCGGGAGTTCTGTGCAGTGTGGCGAGAGGACACGCGGCTTTCTGCGAGAGATTAAGCGGCAACTGCGAGACCTAAATACTCCGCGTCAGTTTGACAGCGTTTGAACGCAGTTTGCAATTTCGTAATAGTATACACCTATTTTTAGAGCGCACGTTGCAAGATATGCTAGGTTATACGTATATACTGGGGCGTGAAGTGTGCAGTGGTGCCGTGAATGCATGCTACCGCGCGTCTACAGTGGCAGAATGGTTACAGCTCCCCTTCAGCCTCCGGCGATATGAAGTTCGTTACTGTGCATGGCGATTGTGACAACTTCGAAGCAAGTATTCGAAGCATGCAGGCAACTTTTCCGTGACCAATGAGACCGTCATACAAACACGAAACACGCCAGAGACATTGTATGCAGAGGCATTAGCAGAGAGGCCGCGGCTTAAATATTTGCTGGCGAGTCCGCCGCTCGTCTTATAGCTACACAGTATATAGTATCTTTCATGGGGACAACACCAACAACCTTATTTTGACGGCATCGTGCACTAGATGAATTTTTTTTTCTTTAAGCTCTGACATGCATTGTTTGCGATGCTGCCAAAGGCGTGGAACTGCAGCTGCTGATAGTATGAATTATACCAACCGATCCCTAAAGAACATCAATTAAGGCTTGCACTCAAACCCACCTCGAACTGCTAAATTAGAGTGCGAACAACCGGCTTTGCACCACTGCAGATGCACGAAAAACGTACTGTTCTAATCCTCGAGAAAAAAAAAGAAAAAAAAAGGGGGGAGGGTGTTTAAAATAAATGAGGTTTAACCGACCCATTGCCCTCACGCTGTGCATTGAATCGCTCGCTGTTCGTTAGAAATAAATAATTGAACCCTAGGTGGCATGTGTGGGTCATGGAAACTATACCGGTGTTTAATCACTGCAGCTATCATGTCCGCTTGTCATCGTCAGCGACTTACAACCTTGCCAACCAATAGCATCATCCTTAAAACATTCCCACGGAGAAAGCTTTTTCCTGCCGTCCTTTTAGGGCATACAGAAAGCATTCTGAGGCTGTGGCTTATGATACTGACGCAACTATTTAAGGAGCGTAGTTTCTGGCCGTATGTTGCCGCACCTTGGCAGTTCTTATTTATTACGCATTCAAGGGGTACGAATGGCATAGTCACATGACCGCTCTGCGCGTCTCCACACAAGGCCCGCTCTAAGAAAGCGTCTCTTGATGCCGGTGTTGTTCAATATCACTTGGACGCAAGTTCTCATTTCCGCCCATGTCGCTTTCGTGTGCATCAAGCTCAACAATTCTGGCCATATGTCGCAGGCCGTCAATTTGAGTTGTACTGCGAAGGCTACGCGATGGTACATACAGCATCCTATTTGCACAACCTGGGATTCACGATCTCGCCTACTGAGTTAAGCAGAGTTTCTACACAGACCGCAAGGATGTCATCTTCAGGCGAAGCTTGGACTGTCGGACAGCGAATCTACCAAGAAAGCGCTGTCCGACATCTAGGTATCATAATGGACCACCGTTGCAAATGGCACTTGCCCTCGACACTTGCGCAAGTCGCCTTCCAGCTATTCGCCGCCTTGCCAGAAAGGATGGGTAAATCGAGAGCCACTGTGTGGACATTCTTTAGGGGACATATCACGTTATGCACGACATCTGGTCTCAGTAGCAAGATTCATTGCGTTTTTTCTCATAAACTGAGAAACAATGAGCTTTCACCATGGACCTTTAAAGGGTTATCAAACTTGCGATGTTCTCACGAAAATAAACAAACGGCTGGCGCGCAATCACGTGCGTAAGAAAAGGACAATGGCGAATTTCAGGATATATTTAGTTTACATCGTTTTTGTTTTCTTACCATTCACCAGGGTTCCGGCGTTTCGCTGTGTAGACCCGTTTTAAAAAAAATATTTTGCTGTCGTTTTCCCTTGTAACAATCACTCAAGGGGTGTTGTGGCTTCACTCCGGCGCTTTAGCTATAGAGAATACACAAATAGCCTTTCTATGATAACGCGCTGATGCAATGTAAGCATTTTTTATTTATTATTTTATTTTACAAGTGCGCGCACAATGTTCTCTCAACGTGAGCCCGAAACTTTGGCTGCTATTTTACGTCCGAAAATAGTGGAGGGACGCATTCGAACACAGGGACACAATCCACTACGAGCTTTTTTTGTGCTGCCAATTTTTCTCCAGTTTCAATTATTTGAATTGAAAAAGGCCCACTACGTTTACTACACTGCCTTGTACCGGCGCAGGATGCGCGGTACCTCTGGAGGATGCATGTTGTCCTTTTTGCTAATTGTAGCTTCATTTCAAATAAAACAAAGCAGTGAGGTTCGAGTAACCTTTGCCAAAACCATATCACAAATTCCGATTTTAGCGAATAACAGAATACCTACGTCGAGAAATCGTTTTCAGCGAATGACGCGTACTAACGGATAGGTCGCTATTCACCCCCGATTCGAAAAAAACGACGACAAAAAAAGAACGAACTGAGCAGGTCAAACTAGCTCTGCTGGTTTACAATAAAACAAAAAACGCCTGCTTGAGAAAAACAAACAAAAAACTTATAGTCAGTTAATTTTCCGAAAGAGAGAGAGAGAGAGGGGGGGGGATGCGGTCGAGATGGAGATGACCAACGCGATGACAAACCCCCGAAAATTGCAGGAAAAAAATTGCTCGATTTCGCCGAGCACGCTGCGGCAACCAGGGCAGACTTTTAGTGACCAGCGTGGCCACGTTTATTTATCGGAAAACAATATACAGGAGAAGAAAAACTTGCGTTAAAAGAACATAGTCCTTAACAGTTTGAGAAACAAAGGGTGTGGCTTATGTTCTAGCTTCGTGATTGGTTGTTTGGCGCATAGAGGCATTATAATCTACGCTTTATGTTCAACTGGAACTAGTGTGATGTTGCGAATTGAAGCACTATAGTGTGATGTTGCGAATTGAAGCAGACAGCAACCAGTCGAAAATTGACTTCCGGTAATGCATTTCTATAAGAGCAAATATTTAACATTTATCAAGAGCAAATATTACGAATACTTATAACGTAGTAAATAGTTTGGAACATTTCTCCATCAGGTAAATGAAACTGTTGGTCAGTTACAGTATTTTTAGAGCGCAGCTCTTAGGCGCCCGTTTCCGGCTTGAGCGGCGTCGGCGTCGGCGTCGCCGTCGCCGTCGGCATAACCGCGAGGTCATCCCAAGGTCAAGTGACCCCCCAGGCCATGTGACTCTCCAGGTCACGTGACCCCCCAGGTCACGTGACCCCCAGGTCATGTGACCCCAGGTCACGTGGCTCCCAGGTCACGTGGACCCCCCCGGCCACGTGACTCCCTCCGAGGTCACGTGACCGCCGCGAGGTCACGTCGTTACAGGGAGTTGTAAACGGCTTTCATTTTTTTTGCTAAATTCATATAATTAAACACAGTGCTAAAACAAGCTTCATACCTGAATTTATGTGCAGTGTCGGGCACTATTAGCTCGAACACGGCGTCGGCGCTTTTCTCCATGGGGGATTTGCGTACCATGCAAGCGAACGAAGGCCACGTGGAAAGCCAAAAAAGAAACAGCAAGAACTACGCAGTAACACTAAATCAGTATTTCCCTGTACATGTAGACGATCAAACTAAAGTAAAGGCCAAGTTAATATAGTTCGAGTTGCAATAAGTATTGCTTTATTCTCTCTGCTCGTGCATTTGTGCGAAGATGCTCGTTCTCCGTTCAAAACGTTCTCGCATGCACGCTCGAAATCTTTGAAAATAGAGAGGAGACAGAAAACAGGTGCCCGATAAAAACTGCGCGGCATAGAAAATAATAAAAACAGACAACTTTCATAACCCGCGTACTTTATTCTTTACGTTTTTAATGTTTTTAACCGCTCGTACAGATGCGCGACGGGGTCGTTTGCACGCATGTGACAGGACTGGCCTATTAGCAATACATAAGCGTCACCGGAATGCTGGCGAGACTTGAACACACTCTACATTTCTTTCGATTGTCATTTTGCTTAGAATCCTCGCTTGTTTTTACACACCTTCGGCAGTACACATGTTTGGGACTGAAATGTAGCGAAGTTAAATATCGTTCACTGATGAAGAAAAATGCGCTAAATAAAGCAATTACACTTGTACAATGTTAATCAAGGTACATACTATTAAGTACAACTCAAATAACCAAAGTGTTCCGCTATTTTCCGGCGAAGAGACAATATGCACGCGCGTTTGCGAATAGGAATGCACAGGACCACAGCAGAAGTATAGACTGGTTGCGCTATTTTCCAATTTGCGTCACGGAAGTCGCATAGACACTAGCGCCAGTTGAACCTCTAGCGTACATTATAATACCTCTATGGTTCAGAGTTCTTATCGACTAATGCCATAACCTCAAATGCCTGTGGAGCGATGATAAGATGATTGGGCTTCGGCAAGCCCCGCGTTTGTTAAAGTGACTAACGTGTTTAACACTGTCAGGCGCGAGTCTCAAAGCATGCTTTGGAATGTATACGGCGAGAACCTCCCGATATCGATATTGTAGAGCATAGCGATCTACTCAAATCAAACATATGCCCCAGATGTTCATACGTAAATCAAACGCCATATATAACCCATCGTTTAAGTATATATGGTTTAATCGACACTTCACTGGATCTAATGATTAAAGGAAGAAAACGCTCGCTCTGTAGCAGCTGATATAATATACATTAAACTATATGCCGGTTCCTTTGTTAAGCGCTCTAGTTACCGTACAGATAAATATCGCTCACCGAAACCATCGTCCCCTCTCGATAATACGTTGCTCGAAGAACCGACGCGGGTAGATCTTCACTTGACAAAACGTTTTTTAGTTTTTAAATGCGGGTCTTCTAAAAATGATTCCGAATGAGCCGCTTTCAAATGCGACTCAATCGCAAGTAGCCTGAATTATTTTGCGAGCTGTCCAAGGCACTTTACGAACGCGTACCATAATACTGATAATATACGTACACACACAAAAAAAAGCCTGTGCGCCTACTTTCTTGCACAACACTCGGAGAGCCAATCACTGCAACTTAAGAAAGCAGCTCAGCGAATGACGATGCCAAAACATATGTTTAGAAAAAAAATACGCAGTCGGAGTAATCACCACTCCGACTACGTTTTTTTTTTTTTTTTCAAGCAATGCAAAACGTCACGCTAGCATTGCTTAGTGTCACAACTCAGACGGCGTTTTTTTGGTCTAAACAGATGTTTCGGCATCGTCATTCCCTGAGTTGCCCCGATACACGCAATACACGATATATAATAACACAAAAATCAGCTCTAGGATTAATAAAATACGGCGTACCACAAGGCGCAATACTGGGACCTTTACTGTTCTTAATATATATCAATGATATACCCAACATCCAACTAACCGAAGATTTAATACTGTATGCTGATGATACGAACATATTTTTTTCGGGATCTGATATTAGCAAGCTAGAGACTACAATCAACAAATATCTGACTGAACTTTCATCCTGGTTGTTGGCAAACGGCTTGACCCTAAATACAAATAAAACAAAGTACATAATATTTTCTTCTATAAACAGGGCCCAAAAAACGAATATTGAACTGCGGTTCCAAAATACTCTAATTGACCGTGTAGAAAATCATAAGTTTATTGGAGTGTGGTTTAACGAACATATGAATTGGACCCACCATGTAAACAAAATAAGAAATGAAATCTCGAAATCAATAGGCTTACTCTCCACGGCTAAACGCCTTTTACCGGAAAGTCTCAAGTATCAACTCTATTATGCTCTAATATACACTAAGGTATATTACTGCTTTCTTGTCTGGGGTAACACGACAAAGACGAATCTCACACATCTACATTTACAACAAAAAAAGGCTGTTCGCCTAATAAATAATTCTGATTATGACGCACACACCTCTCCGCTATTTGAGAAGTATAAAATACTGAATTTTGAACAACTGTACATTTATAAGCTTGCAATCTACCTTTTTCAGGATCATAGGCTTCAACAACCAACCTACCCATCGGTTTGCACTAGACCTGACCACCAATACGACACTAGAAATGACAAGTTCATATTACCCAAAATCAGGACAAATATGGGCAAACAAACACTAGCGTATCAAATTCCAAACTTATTTAACACATACAGTCATCTTCATACACTCATAACATCCAATATCTCACTACCAAAATTCAAGAATATATTGAAAGAAACTCTGGTGATACCCAGGGAAACAAACTAAGAAATACCTGCTGTGTTATTGTTTTCACCGAGCTTGGTGATCTTTTATAAGAGCTTTTTTGACATATCTTGTTCTGTCAATGTTGCATTATTGCTTTTGTAGTGTTTGCTGTTATGACTATGTCAGTTATTATTGTCAATCAGATATTATTTGTATCATGCTCTGTTGTCGACAGTGCTGATAGACTATATTGTAGTTCGTCTAAAAAGCGGCACCAAGGCCTCGTCAGACCTCCGGTCTTTTTGCCTTGGTGCTGCAGACAAAATGTATTGTCTAAAGTTGAAATAAAAAAAAAATAAAAAAAGTTGCGGTGATTAGTTCTCCAAGTGTCGCACGGGAAAGTGTAGACGCACGACTTTTTTTTAGAGTGTAGTAATCAATAATAGTACAATTACGCGCCATCAGAACCACTTATCTTGCAAGCAGGATGACCTAACTGCTCACATAGGTGTGAGCTTTGAAGAACGAATGTTAATCGGCGCTGCATATACTTGTTACCCGTACTGGTCGCCCGTTCGCGTTGAAATTATCCGTTCCGGATAAAAAACAAACATGTCTATAGTCGGTGACAGGTCAAGAACGAAGTGGAAGCTCCTTCCCACCTCTTTCCACTTTAGTAGAGCGAACGCTGGAGGGGAGGCGACCTCCTCTCCACCGTTCGCTCCGCTGAAGTGGAAAGGGGTGGGAGCAGCTCCCACTTCGTTCTTGACCTGTCGCCGACTATAGTTTACTTGGACAAAGAAAATGTACGCCCTAGTGACACGTACAGTCGGCACGGAATGAAACGCGAACAGTGGGTGCATGGTTTTCGCTAGATGCTGCACCACCTGAACCAGATAGGACCTGCAAGAAGATGGCTCCTCCTTCGATGTGTTAGACTCTTGCTCAGTGCATCCAAACCTTCGGTGTTGCGTCTCTAGGTGACTCAGCGTGGGTCGAAAACCATGCGCTCCTTGTTCGCTTTTCATTCCGTGCCGACTGTACACCCTTAACCGCAGTTAAGTGTGACATGAGGTCAGACCTAACTGCGGTTAGGGGTGTCCGGCGGGCATCCTAAACCGCAGCTACACTTAGGTATGGTTAGCAGTTACTGCCAACTATAGTCTGGTTACACGGGCATCCTTAACCGCAGTTACACTTAAGCATGGTTAGCAGTTACTACCAACTATAGCCTAGCTACACGGGCATCCTTAAGCGCAGTTACGCTTAAGTATAATTAGTCGTTACTGCCAACCAACTGTATACCCCAGTTACACGGGCATCCCTACCCGCAGTTATGCTTAAGTATGGTTAGCAGTTACTGCCATTTATACCCTAGTTACACGGGCCTCCCTAACCGCAGTTATGCTTAAGCATGTTAGCAGTTACTACCAACTATACACTCCAATTACACGGGCACTCTTAACCGCAGCTAAGTATCATCTGAGTCCCCCAAACCTTCGGTTAAGGGTGCGCGTGGTACTAAATTTCGTTCAACTCAAGTCCGGACGTAGCCGACGAAACGAAGTATAAAATATTCTACAATACGCTAAAAAAAGAAAACGCTACAGAAAGCAATGAACGCCAGAAAGCCCCTTTACTTCATTTTTACGCTATCACATTGCCAAAACATGGCATTTTAGTTCCTATTCAGCCCCTTCCCGTTTTACGTTGCTAGTGACATTGGCTCTCTTTATAGGAAACACAAAATGAATACAGCCAATATGGAACGCTGGTATCTCCCCCCCCCCCTTGTCAAATCGTTCCTACACGTACAAAAATGAAGAAATATAAATAAAAGCGAGTAAGAATGGTGACGAACCGAAGGTCAGACACGTGGTCGTTACAAGGTAATCGGGTCACTGCCACCCGACCTCCTTAGCGGCGGCCTTCTTCAAAGGGGGCACCCGACCCAATGTCGCAACTCCGGTTTCAGCTACAGGTGTCCGCAATCCGAGACCCTAACGTCGAGGGTGCCCCCCGCGAAAACGAGGCCGGAGGAGTCAGCGCCAAGGACGCCCCTCGAATCCGGTCGTCACAAGATCCTCCGCAACTGGACACCGCTCGTGGGCACCGCGTCCTCCTGCCCCGTCTGAAGGACGTCGCTCGAAATTGTCCCTGATGTCCCCACAATGGGGGTCTTCCTGGAGCCCTACGAAGAACCCCACTTGAGAGCTTCGGCCCCTGGGCGTCGTCTCTTTAAAAGAGGAATTAACGGTTGCTGTGACCGGTGGCGGCATGTCTGACTCGAACGGACCCCCTCTTCCTCCGGGTCGGGGAGGATGCCTTCTTGAAGATTTTTGCCCCAGATAGGAATCGTGAGTGGGGGTCGGGAGGGTTGCTGCTTGGGAAGACGGCGGAGTTGGGGGTGCGGGGAATCTTCAGGGCGATTTAGATAGCGATCAGTCTGGTGGGTGGCATGTACGCGCGTGGGCGGAGGTGAACGCATCGCGGCTGGGAAACTCAGAAAAGCTTGATGGAGAGATCACTATAATATAAAGACGCAGTTAGACGCCCCCGTCCCACACGGCTTCATTTTGAAGTCCGGCTAAGAGATATTCACGGGATCGCCTTCTTCATCCTCCCTCCCCCCACCCAATACATAGCGAACAAATGAATATACGCTCTGAAAACTAACACGCTTAACCTCACGCTAATCGCCATGTTTTAAGCGTGAGACGCACGTCCCTGAAACTTGAATGACGTTTTAGGCACCGTCGTAATCAAGAATTAACCAAAGCGCGAGGGCGATCCGAGGAAGGGCGGTTGGCTTTGTTTTCGGGCGCGTCAACAACCTAAAGGCCCCTATACGCACAGTTGCGTCTCAGAGCGTTTGAGTGCGTTTGACTGCGTTGCGTCGAGAAACGAAAGCAAGTCTCTATCACATCTGGGCTTCGCATGAAGCGTGGTATTTAATTCAAGGAATAGCTTGGCACGCGACATGAGAAGCGTGGATGTCTGGTTTCTCTCAGCCGCAACGCAGTAAAACACACTCAAACGCAACTGTGCGTAGAGCCTTAAACGTGACAATCGTAAAACGCGCTTGGATTCTAGTGAGCACGCGTGCGCCTCCGTTCCTCATCACGCTTATATATATATTATATATATATATATATATATATATATATATATATATATATATATATATATATATATCCGGAAGCCCACGCGTGTACAAAAGGGGCTCCGCCTGGCACGCCGAGTCAGTTTCGCCCCAGCGTTCGACTCTGCTCTTTCGCCGACTTCGACGCCCGCGACGCTCTACTGTTGTCTTTTGTTTCCTTCTTTATTTTGGGCAGCGCGTTCGCCCGATTAAACGTTTAGTTTACTCAGTTACTCACCGCCTCATCAGTTGTCATTCGTGACAATATATATATACAACACGGGCACTTCACGTCATCGTACGTGGTCTCCGAAGAGGAAATAAACGAACATATGCAGATGAATGAACCGTACTTAATCCAATGAATCAAAGAATTAAAGTTTTCAGGAACCCGCAGAACCTGGCTCCGCCCTTTTTCGGCTTTCTGCGGGTTCCTGAAAACTTTAATTCTTTGATTCATTGGATTAAGTACGGTTCATTCATCTGCATATGTTCGTTTATATATCTATATCTCTCTCTCTCTCTCTCTCTCTCTCTCTCTCTATATATATATATATATATATATATATATATATATATATATATATATATATATATATATATATATATATATATATATATCCGAATGAATAGGATCTCCCCAAACCTCGCCGACGCATGTTATTATTTTTTTTTGTCTTGCTCCTGTGATCTTCGCGGCTTCGTTCGTTGCGGAGAGGGCGCTTGCCTCGTTTTTTTTGGCAGGAGAGTGCTTACGTTGTGCGATGGAGGCTGGGCTTGGGATGCTCTAGCTATGTGTGCGTGGTGGTCCACGACGGTTCCGGAAGATTTCAAATTCTCGAAGTTCTTGACGATGGTGACCCGGAAATCTTTCGTCTATGTTTACTTCACATGACGTGTGTGGTGTGTCGCGAGTCCGGTGCAAGGAGAACGACTCGTGATTGCCCGGAATGTTTACGCGTATAACGGAGAAATTCAGTGCCACATCAGGAAATGGCTTCCCGCTCGGCATCTACTGTGGCCACTGTGCGGCCATTCGCGTTCGCTTGGGACATTTAGGTAAGAACACTGTTTTAGTTCGCCTTCTCTTTTGATGAAAAAATCACCTACAAAACCGTGGTCAATTGGTTAAGGCTAATAACGCTGTCTCAGTTATGTTGGAAGTCAAATATATTGTTTTTTTACATTGCATCGCAATTATTCCAACATCCTTTAAGATTATTAAATTATGTATGCAGATCACACCAAGATGTAAAAATTAAATAGCGCAAGGTTAGACAAAGACAAGGGACAGAACATGTAGACAGGACACGCGCTATTTAATTTTTACATCATGCATATCCAACTCGCCCACCTCAATATCTTGGTACAGAGTCACACCAACGCACTTTTTACTCGTAAGACATCACGATTGATTGAATGGCACACTGCTACCTTGCTGGGCGCCAGATAAATGAACTGCAACTAAATTCGAAGAAACACAAATTTATAGTTTTTTTTCACCAATAAACAAACAACATATAACAATTCCATAACTTTATATTTTAGAAATACAACTCTATAGCAAGTTCACGAACAAAAGTTTTCAGGTTTCTGATTTATCCAGGAGCTCAGTGGGAATGTGCATGATAAATAACTTGAGCTCCGTGCTTTCTCAGACAGAATTGGTTGTCTATATAAAATAAATATTATAATTCCTACATAGTTAAAGAAATATAGTTCTTTTTACTATTAAGCTTAACAGATTTGTTTAAACAAAGCCATGAAAGCTACATTCATAAGCTTTGTGCGAGGTGAGTTGTACGTCCAGGTGGACATAGTATAGGGGCTAATCGTAATGATCAGGTGGTTAATTAAGTAAAACTTGTTAATTAACTATTTAATTAGGAAAAATATACATATGGCTCCATTTAGAAACTTGCTGAGCGTAATCGAAAACCCCTAAATCATTTTTAAGAAATACTTTGAGCGCGTGGGAAGCGTATAGCAGTGCGCTAAAGGTACCACTCGTGAAGCAGTTACAATGCTGGGACTATGATAGAGACGGAAAAATCGCGCGGGTGCCTTATCACACAATAGCCTCGCTCCTGCGCGGCACGAGTGAGGCTTTCTTGCATTACTTAATTCGTTTTGGCGGCGTAGGTAATGCAGGGAAGCCCAACACCCACTGGCATTGGTTTTCAACTGCGACGCGCATTTCTGCCGCTTGAGAGGCGTCACAATCTAAGCGTGATAAAAACGCATGCTAAAAATAAGCGTGTAAACACTCGGTCCCCTTCACGCCTGCCAAGCGCTAAGCCAAAGCACGATTCACGCTTAGAGCGTGAATTCTAAGCGTGGAAAATTCTCACGCTTAAACAAGTGTGTAAAAAATTGCTTTTGAGTCACGCTTGGTACGCGTGAGTTTTTTAAAGTGTAGTACCATTCTTTATGAGCGAACGTCAATTTTTTGTCATATCTGATTTATAATAACAATTTGACTATCTGTAGGCAAGTGATTCCAACTTCATTTATGAACTTTATTGTTCACTCTTGAGCCACAAGAAAAGCCCATTACGTAACGCATCTTGATTCGCAACCTATTTGCGTATTTATTCGAAAATATACATTTATTTTGAATTCACGAGATTGGTGGCGTCACGCGCACCCATTCTTCCGTCGTACAAATAGTACTATTTGTAGGACGGAAGAATGGGTGCGCCGCAAATACCCTGAACTATATTATAATATAGAGAGTATTCACTGGCGGCCATAGCTGTGTGCGCGACTGCTGAGCGCGTGCTGACGGCGAGCTTCCACAGTACTTTTGAAACGTGCATTCCGCACCATCAAGATTGCTAGTCTTATAGCTGCCTATTAAGTTGAGCTCGTTGTGAGCATGTGCTTTAAACATTGACCTCAAATATGGCGTCCAGTGAATGCTTCCTATAGTCTTACACATCGTATTCCTATAGAGCTTGTTGCAATGAGTGTTTTGCTTCCTTTAAATGATGTGGCTTGGCGGGTTCCATATTTTTTTTCCATACGCGTGTGTTGTCCGTGCAGCTTGGAAGAGTGTATCTCTTACAATGAAAATAGATTTTGAATAGTTTACTTCGATACAGTTCAGTTAATTTCATTTTCGACGATGTTTCATATTTTATATAAAAAATTCAGTGAAAACAAAATAAGCTAAACTTATGCCCGTCGATATTGCATGTATGGGCTACACCCGCACAGTATTTGGTAAGCGACAGATATAATAACTCATGAGTTACAAGGCTCTGAAGTTGTCACCGCATTGTCACGTGGGGGCGATTTCAATCCCTTCTAGAGAAGATACAACAAAAAAAGGGAAATCGCATCAAGCCAATTGAAAGTTCATATAATCGGCAGCAATAATAAAAAAATTGAACGAAATAAAATATGGCCTTTTTGAATAAAGTGGGTTCAAAATATCGGTTAATTTCATTTTCGACTATATTTCAAATTTCATATAAAAAATTCAGTGAAAATGAAATAAACTAAACTTATGCCCGTCGATAGCCCATGTATAGGGCTACAACCGCATAGTATGTGGTAAGCGACAAATATAATAACTCATGAGTTGCAAGGCTCTGAAGATGTCACCGGATTGTCAATGAGACGATGTTTGGCATTTTTTACTTCAATAATCAAAAATACAAAAGTATTTTTCTTTAAACCTAAAAATAGTCGAAATAACATACAAGAGCACAAAAAATTACTCTGAGTTTTGTATGCTTCCCGTATTCATACCATCGTACAGAACTGGGTAGAAAAATCACGGAGTAAAAAATCGATTTTCACCCTGCTCCACTCAATAATTTTTTGTGAAGCGAAATATTTGTTTAAAAATTTTTGAAAAGCGGTTTTGTTCTTTCCAGAAATGGGGCAATTACATGTATTTTTTTAAATATCGAAAGACCCACCCCGACAAGCGTGTTCGATTTCAAATGAAACCACCCCCAAAAAAGTGGCATCATGCCATTAAAAAAAAAAAACAAAACGGACGACAGTGATGAGTATTTATAGCATTTCAAGAAATAAAATAGAAACAGAAATCTGAATGTTTTTCCTTTCTAAAATGCCGTTAGGTTCTCTAAAACTATCGGTATTTTTTAAACAAAAACGAAGTAATAATGAGATCAAAAGGCTAGCTTCCGGTTAATTGGTTTATGGCTTTCGATTAATCGGTAAATTATTCGGGATATCATCTGGAGTAGAATAATCACGTACAAAACTGGAGGGAGATCTGACGCGTTTCTACCAGAAATATCCGTGCAGTTCGTGTTTACAGCAAAATCCAGATCGCACCAAAACATTCCTCGTCGTAGGGCGCTTATGTAGTCGCACGAGAATTTATTAGTTGTTTGTCACCGCCTAGACGTGTGGAGTTATTCTATTAATCAAATAAATACCGTTTAGATTATTCTAAAGCACCGCTCTGCTTTCGCG
Organism: Ixodes ricinus; assembly: GCA_037355805.1. Classification (NCBI taxonomy): domain Eukaryota; kingdom Metazoa; phylum Arthropoda; class Arachnida; order Ixodida; family Ixodidae; genus Ixodes; species Ixodes ricinus. Next base: position 144,151 of record JAZHYW010024890.1, on the reverse strand, counting down.
GTGTTACTTAATTTAAAGGTACACCTCGTGCTCACGTTCCGTGCTGCGCTCTGCTCTTGTGTGGGCAACGAAGTTACTTTTCGATGAGATAAGCTGGGACGAGGAAAGACGCCGGACGAACATGTGCAGCTTAAAAATCCGGATATAATCTTAAATATGATATTTTCTTAAATCTTAAATCTTAAAAAATAAAAACGAACCCGCCGAAAGACAAACTCTTTGGTGGCGCCGGGATTCGAACTTCGGCTCTCCCAATTACCGGTAGGGTGTGCTAACGGTGGTTAGCATACCCGACCGAAGCGAGCAACTTCCTAATACTAGCGGAATTTACCGAGGGTCAATATTTTCAAACTTCATATTTTGCGAAAGTCTTTTTTTAAATATTTTATGCATATGAACGACTGCCACTTCAATAGTTCTTCGATAAGGTTATCTGAAGTAATTGTGCCCTTTACCGAATACCATCGAAGTGAACTACCGCATAGCTTCCTCTATACTGACAAAGCCTGGCAGATCGCCACGAGACGCGGCCTCCGAAATTGAAAAGGTAGAGCGGCAGACAACGGATGAAAGAAGAGCCACGTCACGGGCGCCCCACTGCGGCGAGACGCCGAAACACACTTCTCCCGAGCATGGCCTTCGCGCGCGCGCTTCGGGATCCGCGACCATGTCCCGAGCGACGGAATGTCCGCTCGTGCCCCTCGCGTTCCTCGCGCTACCGCTTCTTTTCTCGTCGGGTATGAAAACCATGTTTCGGGTCCTCGCCGCTGCAAAAGCTGTGCGCTCACGACCAGGTTCCCCGAGAAATGCTCTGTGCTACCAGATTCTCGCGCTCCAAATATGCGGGACACTCTACGGCTCCGTCGTCGAACTGCCAGGCTTTGTGAGATATAGGGGAGGCTACGCCTACAGCAACAAAAACATTATTTAGGCGTGTTTGTGTGTGTGTGTTGTTTTCTCCAATAGTGCGAACTTCATTTAGTTCAAACCATTTACGAGCGGTGAATGTAGCCTGCAAAGCTGATTTAGCTATCATTAATAACCTTAATAAGTAGAGCTTAAATAGCTGTAGACTCCCAAATGTAACCGAGAGTCACCTCATGCTTTGATACCTTCTGGCGCCTACATGCTCGTAACAAATATGACATTAATGGCGCTGTCACGTATATACTCGGTGTTCGTTGCAGACATGAAATCAGAATCATCTGCGCACACGCTTCAAGTACACTTGAAGCGTGCTTGTTTCACATACGTGTGTGTGCTTCGAACACTTCGCAGACATTTTTGGTGTGACCAATGTGACCGTCATACAACAAAAGCACCAGACAGTGTCTACTGCTGACTGTCCTTTGTATCGTGTAATAGCAGTATGACCGCAGTCTAACGCTGACCAAATGCTAGGTTTTATTTGTATTAATTTATTAATACTGTACGTTCTTTCCCTAAGAGGGACTGCTGCGACAGGTATGGGGTATAGAGTTCAACGTGCAACTTACAAATTCACGTAAAATATACGATAGAAAGCAAAAAAGAAAAAAAGAAAAACCAAGACAATACCGTTTATTAGGCCTACAATGTAAATCTACAAAAATTAAACAAAAACTGTAATTGAAAGACTCAACGCTTAAATAGTAAAAAGAAAATAAACAGTTAACAGTATCGTTATTCCTTCCGTTGATGAGTGCAAGAAAAAATACCATTTTCAGCGGGTTATGTTACATAAATCTGAAATAAGATTTGCAAACTCGTATGGACAATTTTTGCGCAATATTCCGAAGAAAGTTATTTCAGCCAGGTATAGGTCTAGGGAAAAAAACGAATACATATAGAGGGGAATAAATTTCTGATGAATGTGTTCGAGGCAAAATTTTAAGATGTTCTTTGGTGCTGAGTGGTGTTTTTAATATTATATTACAGTCTTCATAGAAATATAGGGCAACTTTGTAATACATTTGTTTCTAATATATATATATATATATATATATATATATATATATATATATATGTGTGTGTGTGTGTGTGTGTGTATACCCACTTCTTTCAATAATGCCTCACGGCGATGCAGATTTTTTTTTTTTGTGAATAATAAATAAGAATACATGCGTCGATATGACATTTAGAGAGTTTAAATGGGTGCTTATGAGTGCATCATAGTTATTTTAAGTTGCGAGGATTAATTGGGAACAGACATCGTACAAGTGACGAGAAATAATAATAAAAAATTTTTTAGTCCAGTTAATTTTTGTTTTGCCGATAGAAATGGGAGATGAAGTCCGGTTAACAACGTAACATATTTCTAACGGGTTCATGTCGCTTATATCTCAATAAAAGAAACCTGGCCGCCTTTTCTTAGACTTTCTCAAGTTCGTCAATTTGATTTTGTCTACGAATGTCGCACACGACAGCTGCATAGTTGGCCTAATATATTATTTGTACGTCACGTGTTTCCCTGCAGGCGGAGCGGATGTAAGATATCGCCTTATTATAGATACCAATATTTTTTTTTTAAATTGCAGTACGGCAAATTTTATGGATGCGTTCACTCACACTTATGTACTTTGAAATAGTGATTCCTCAATATTTAAAGCTGTTCACTTCAACCAGCCTAACGCCGTCGAATTGGTAGTTGAACGAAAGCATTTTTACTATTGATTATTTGGACAGAAACCACTTTTGTGGATTAATTTTTTTTACGCACTAGTTTTGAATAGACCCGGAGATAAGCTTAACTGCATTGGTTATTCTAATTTAATCCCTGAGTACATAAGACAACCGTCAGCAACTAACCGTACTGACCTGAGCAGCAACGTACATATTTAAAATAAAACTGGCCGCCAAAACTGACCCCTGAAGTACCCCACAGGGTGCCGCTGATACACCCGGTTAAAAACCTTTAATCTGTACAAACTGTACACGATAAGTCTGATCAGATTACGTTATGAATTCACGCCAAAGGACAGTAGTTTTTTTTTTTTAAGTAATTCTTTGTGAGACACTTGATCAAACGCTTTAGATAGGTCGAGACATACCTCATCAATCTGACCTCGCTCGAGAAGAAGCCAGAACATCGTCAAATGTTTCAATCATTTGCGTGACCGCGATATATCCTTGTAAAACTCGTGCTGATTAGGATTTTCCAAAAACAAAAACAAAAAAAGCCTCACTAGTCAATGAAATTGTATAGCGCTATACACGCGATATGCTAAAACGGTTTACGCACGTTAAAGATACGGTAGGATAGTTGTCAATATTGTGCTCACTTTTTTTCTTCTTTTTTTTTAAAGAATTGGTACGAGTTTTTACGCTTTGCCAATTTGCAAGAACGGGATGATGCTGCGACCAACTCCGGGATATTATAGTCAGGTACCTTAGAACTCATTCGGCATATTGTTATAACAGATTATTTTTTTATTTTCTCGGGTCCTATGCCGACTTTTTTCGATCCATATTTAACAGCAATAATAATTTAAAAAATTCCTTCCTCGGTAGAAGTTAAATCTTCCATAGTACTATATTTCGTTTCAGCTTAAGTTCAGACGCAACCGACGCTACGAGGTAATCGGACCAATCAAGCAGCGTGAAAAGCGCAAGTCATTCAGCATTTTTGTTTATGATTGGTTCAGCGATGATAGAAGACGTACAGAAACATGACGAACACCATGATGGTGCCCGATTCGCCGTTGTCTGATTGATCCCATCAGTCCGTAGCGTCGCCTGCGTCTGGACTTTAAAGGCCGACGACCAGACTCGAGATTCTGCAAGGCAGAAGATCCTCGCCACCATGGGGGAGGAGGAAACAGGCAACGGTGGACAGGGTAGAAGGGGGAGAGGAGGAAGCGGGGGAAAAGCGGAAAGCTCGAACTGGTCCTCGGTCTTTAAGGTGAAACGAAGTATTTAGTGCTCTTCTCATCAAAGCCCAAAATTATCTATGCAAGCACCATCGTTAATAAAAAAAAAAATTATTATGAAAATAATTTATTTTTCATCCCATTATCCACGTTGTATGGATCAGTAACCACACCACAATTTGCAACGATATACTCAAATCGCTCATTTGAAGGTATTCGGTGACGTAAAAAAATGTGAGGTGTCGATTTCATAAAACATGGCATGGATTCGGTGAAATAGCGATTCTTCGCTGCAATCATTTCCTCCTTTAGAATACTCAGAAGTTCCTCAAACCTCTGTAAATTTTATTTTCACCAAGGGCGCTTACGTTTGATCTTGCGTTTAAGTTGGATGATTTCTCGAGTAACCCATGGATTAGAAGATTTCTCGAGTAACCCTTGTCTGTGTGTATACTCTTCTACTGGTCCGTCGTTTTGTTTGCGCTGTTTTTTCATTCCAATGCATCACCAACTCGCCCAGATTTCTACGTTTCTACATGGATTAGACTTCTTTACGGGTTTCACCCTTTTAGGCATGAAATGTTCTAAACGGTAAACAACACGCATTTATACTCGGCCCATACAAAGAAAAAAAGAAAAAAGTCCACGTCAACCGTATTTTCAAGCTTAGAAAAATTATCGTATAACAGAGTGGTCTCAAACTCATTTCAGCGTAAGGGCCAATGGTGGGGGGGGGGGGAGGGGGGGGGAGACTAAGAGATTTTAAAAAGAAGAGACCTCCAGTGCTTTTTGTAAACTCACGGTTTTGCCAGTGACATCTTTAGATTTTATTTGTTTATATGACTACTTTGGGTCTTGACCTGATGTGATAACAAGAATTAAAGTGACGCCGCCCGCCAACGCGCTGGCTGGCATTTTTAATGAAACAAGAAAGGAGAGCAAGTATACATTGTCGTACCCGTTGCTCAATTCGCTCAGGAATAGACCAAGCTCAACAAGTCTCTAAAAAGCAAACAGCTAATTTGACAGTTCTTGCTTTCCCGACGATTTTTACTTTGCACTTTGAGTAAATAGTTGCCTTTTAATGGTGGCATTCTTTTTTAAGGTGAGAATCCCGAGCTCGTCGCTTCATCTTTGGCAGTTTATCCTATACTGATAGAGAGTTCGTGTAGTCGAGATGCATCCTTCAACGAAAAGCTCACGCTTGCAGCCTATAGTAGCGGAATTGTTGAACATTACAAAAAGCTGGGAAGCATCAATAAAAAGCGAAACAAACGGCAAATGAACACAGATAACCATAAACTATGTGAATACGTTAAAAACAGCAGAGCTGCCTTTGAGCGAAAATGAATCGACGAGATTAGATCACTACGGCGCAAGCCATTTCTAGCACTCGAGACATGGGAACCGGGTCTCGTAGCCGGTTGCCTGCGGGCCGCGTCCCACCGAGTCGCGGGCCGCGTGTTTGAAACCCTAGATAACACCTCGAGGTAGTCTAACTCAATGACGTCATCCGCTTTAGAAAAATCAGCCACACATACATAACTCCTTGGTTGTCTCCGACCTCTATTTGTTTTCATATATAGAAACACAAAAATTCCACCGTGGACAGACGCTTTGCAGTCGGATATATGACCACTTACAAATATTAGCTCTAACAATAAATGAGTGTTTCTTGCTTCTCGGGTGTAATATCAGCCACAACTTGAGCTAAATTGTTATTAAATGCAACGTGAAACAAAACCTCGCAATGATTGCGCATTCCCCGTTCCAGTAGCAAGCTCGACCAAAACCGAAAAAGGAGCGCCGGGAAGCTTCGACCTCAAGATGTGTATATTATAAAAAATGTATCTCACACCGGAATATTTCAATATCTCGAATGTGTTCTTTTAATTCCTTCAATTAATATTCAATTAAGTGTCAATGCTACGTCACCTCTTCTGTTTTCATGCAGTCTCTTTTCTGACCGTTTTATATTCAGGTGGTTTAATATTCAGGGCAAGAGGTGCGCCAAGAGCAGTCCCCATTAATCTGAACCTTATCAAGACCCCGTTAATCTGAACTTTATCATGAACGAGATTTACCCGCACGCCATTCTCCCCTTCAGCTCCCGAGCATTCCCAAAGCAACTTACGTCTTGTTATCGTTGCACGCGAATATTCGTCCGAGATGGATATCCATAGATCCTTTCAACTTTTATACAGTTACGGAATATTTTCTTTTTGTTCCATTGAAATCTGCGAAGTTCCCAATGATTGGCCGCATTTCGTCCGATTATACACTCCCGATTCGGCGCACCCTCTCTACAGAACCTACCGTAACACCCAAGCTATCCTGAAAAACTTCGGCAAATATACTTCCGTTCTTAGGTACTCGTAATTGCCTCGCAGCGAGGCTCGGGAATGCCAAAGATTATCAAGTTCTTTCTCCGACTGCAACCGCTCCTCTGTTGCGCGACAAAATGATTCCGTTCAACTATTTGACGGTGCCTTCAAGACCATGCTCCTTATCGAACTCTTCTTCACCGACTGAAGCCTCGAGTTGCGTTATTTTGTTCGTAAGTTCATCCATTCTATTAAAACTTCATTGATTTTCCTTGATATCTTTAACACCCTCGCTTATTTGTTTCTGGTTTCTAGAATGTCATCCGTCGTTTTTCCAGTTCTTGTCTCTGGACCCGGGTTGAGTTCAACATTGCCTGAGAGAACTATATAGTAACATCATTTCGCGACATTGAACAACACAATTGAAAAACACATTAACGTAACTTTTCGCTAACCACACTGATCATTAAAACTGTTTTCTTCTAAAACACCAGTCCGGTCTAATCTCGAGTCATCAAACCCCATCTGCAGCATTCCAGTAATTATTACCTGACTGATCCACTTTAAGTACAGATTGACTTTAAGTTTTTCCGAACAGGTCGCGGTGCCCTTTATACTTGTAATTACTCTCTTAACGGTATTGTGACATCAATGAAAAAACGCTTTACTTCTTCCAAGCCTCGTACATCGATGTTGAACTTATCATGTCCGTCTTTTTTTATATTATAATATCTACCGTTACATCAACTAAGATATTAAGGTGGGCTCGTTGGTTCGACAGAGTAAATTTGCATAAGGTCCAAGAGAGAGACCCTATATGAAGTATAGACAAGACAGGGCTGTCCTAGCTGTCTACTTCTCGACTGTTTTTTGAGCTTTATACACATTTAATACCATTACATCCTTCCACTCGATACCATCGTTTGTCTCAGCAAGTTTTGAGAATAGCCACAATGTCGGAGTTATATTTTGTCGCTGCAACACATTTTATAGATCATTTATATAAAGAGATTAAAATAACGGGAATCGCCATCGCCTTGCGCTGCTGTGTAAGAATTTGTAGGTAGTATTTATTGCAGTTTTTAATTCCCCACCTTTTTGTATTGTATTGGGTCGTAAGAATAAAATTAATGAATAAATAAAAAAACACCTTACGAATCCATGGCTGTGTACGATTATTATGCCGAGAGGATTCTAAAAATAAAGAACAGGGAAAAAAAATGTCATCACCACGTTACTTTTCAGAAATGTACCAAATGAGATAACAAAAGCGATCGGTTGTTCTACTATCTGGAAGTGAGCGGCTCTATCTTTGCTGATATCAGTTGCAACTGTATTCGTACCGAGAACCCTGCAGCATATAGCCGCATGATGCGCCCAATGGCGCGTTTACAATTGCGGATTCGCGGGCGGATCCGCGCAGGCGGGAAGTGGATTTTGGAGCCGGGGACTGAAATCGACTCGTCGCTGGCGGAAGATCTGGATCTCTCCGGGACCCGTATCCAAAAATTTTCTGCCAGCGACGACTCGATTTCGCCACCCGGCTCCCAAGTCCATTTTCCGCCTTTAGCGCAGATCCGCCGACGAATCCGCAAGTGTAAACGAGCCATGACTGTGACCGAAGTGCTGCTGCGAGGCAATGGAACCAATCAAACAGCTTCAAAAGCGCCACGTCATGGTGTTTGTCACATTTCCGTACACGTTCCCACACCGCTAAACCAATCAGGTACAGGGGAAGGCCCAGTGACCGGCGCTTTTAGTACGTGTTTCCATTGGTTGTATATACGTGTTCGTGCCTCTGACTGCACTCGAACATAGTTTTCGCAAGAGTGCGAGGCATAACGTTGTGGGGCAATCGGCACACCCAGAACTGCCACTTGCTTTGTCTCTCTCTACGTTTTTATTTGCGTTACATAAGCCTGACCTTGCATTTGCACACTTCGAAATAATGCCCGGGAGCTTATACACTTTCCCGCGGAACATTAGGAGAACCAATCACAGCGATCGCCGGAGAAAGCTCGGCGAATGGCCAGCACGACAGAAACGCTCTCATAAATGCGGCACTAAGCAGGACGCACATGCTCACGTCAAGCCCATCGTCACGTCGCATTCATCGCCTTTGATCTAAGTTGAAAAACGTTTCGCAGATCGCAATGTTTGGCTTCGTTTGACTGTTCTGCAGGAAATTAGTGCGCGCGTGTTGTTATATACTCCTAATTAAACCGCGGACACTGCTAATACATCTACAAGGGACAGTCTGCAGTATAGACACTGCCTGAGACTTTCCTTCTATGAGTGTCCTGCAACACTGATCATACAAAAACTCTCTGCAGAGATGTTCGAAGCAAACGTGCTTTGAAGTTGCTTGAGACTGTCCGCAGATAAATCTATACCATCCCGTCTGCTTGCATGCAGAGAAACTCCGTGTCTCTTGGATGATGTATGAGCCGTATAGGATTCCGGCCTTATAGAGCTATACATACTGGGAGAATGTTGATACGTCTGTCATTGCGGTATACGCTCTGAAATGTTACACCCGACTTTTGACGTTTTAGTCCGAAATTTGAATATGCCTAACTCTCCATTTTATGCCGCATTTATAAATAAATACCTTATACTGTAAACGACTTTCGCGAGCACCTCATCTTCGCGAATCACCTACGATTCGCGCAAAATAGGTTCCGCGAACTATTCCGGTAAAATGTAAACACATTAGAATCTATATTGAGACCTCATCGCGTCGCGACAATCAGAACCCGCGAATTATTCCAAAACTTCAGCTTTGACCTACATCGCGACATATTTAGCCCGCGAAAAATAAGTGCCTTACAGTATTCTTGTATCCAAATCACGTGCGCTGGTTCATTGCAAAGAAAAAACCAAAAAATAACTTGACATGATCTTCATTAGGAATTCCTCAGGCTCGCGATGCATTTATAGATAAACACGGTGTACGCTAAAGGATAGATTTCACTAGCCGGAACGAAAAAACAAAAAGCAAACTTGCTTTATATAATTTTTATGAAGTGTTGTAACATTTCTAACAATTCCTCAAGTTCGTGCATTGTTTATAAATAAACACCATATGAGAAGGCTATATGATGCACAAGCCAGAATGGAAGGATTGCTTGACATGACGTGCACTTTGAAATATTCGTGACTATAGTTGACTGACATCGCGTATATGATATGGTAAGGCCAGTCAAGGATGAATCGCTTTGGTCGTATTGTCCGTATTGTTCGATGTACAGGCCGCGGTTGAAGTCCGCAAAATCTCTGCAAGTTTCCTCATAACTGAATGAAGCGAGTATTTTTTCCAGTTATCGTATTTTATTCGGATAAATATTTTACACTACACTGTTTACGGCAGCCGAACCCTTAGTCAAAGAAAAGGTTACTGTATCCAGCGATGTTCGTACGATATTTATTTCTTGGATTCCTTGGGTAAAAGGCGTTTGCAGTGTATGTTTTGGTAAAGCAAAGCGAACGCTGTGCGGAGAGCATTCATTTTGTCCACTGATTTAATGGATTGACGTGGTTCGTAGCAACATCGATCTTATTGTATGTAAAATAAACGTGGAATAGCGCAGAATTTCTGGAAGGAAATAATTATAATCGAAACAATTACGTTGCGACAGCATACGAGTGCCGTTTGCGCGCGAAGTCACCCTCAGCTGCGAAAGTAAATTAACTGAAACAGTCGGAAACACAATTGATCGCGCCCGTGTGTGCAAAAATCAAAACTTACCTCGGGAAGTCGGCGGTCCTTCACTGAGGCGACGAGCAGATTTGCCGCTGACAAAGCACGCAAGCTTTCTACCGACACTCCCCACGATCTAGACCAACTCCAAATTCTTAAAAATAAAAAAAAAAATAAAAAGTAGAGGGTTTAACACTGGTCAGAGGTGGTGCTCGACGAAGTAGGTGGTGCAAAATACAATTCAAAACTTAGTCAAGGTGCTTGTTCCTCGGCCAGAGCTTGTCGGGGGTTTCCTTTGTTGGGGGGCCTCCTTCTTCCCTCGACCCGAAAAACACCCCCCCAAAAATTGGCCCTCGTGGTCGGTCGTCCAAAAGGTGAACCGCAAAAACCCCGGCGGCGCCACTTGGTCGCACACCCGGAGACCATTTCGACGACGCCGCGGCCGCGTAGCCTTTCCGCTCACGTACACGTCACGGGCGCTTTCCCGGCTCCCCATTGGCCCCGTCCGAACGGGGCGACCAATCGGAAGCCACTTCCGGTCGATAACAAAACCCGGGCACGTCCACCAATCACGTGCCGAGAAGCCCCGGCACCGGTGGGCGGAGCTCAGCGTTTCTCTTCCCTATTTCCCGCTTTTATCTGGAGCGGAAAAGGAAAAAGGAAAAAAAAGGTTGTGTGTCGTACAAAGTAGAAAACGTGAAAACGGGAGAGAGCTTTCCCCGCCTTTCGCGCGGCAGTTTCGGTTTCTGGTGCAGTCGCTTTTGCTCTCTGGCGACGGACATTTTTCTTTCTGTTTTCCTGTCTTTCGAGGCCCGGTTATGGTTCGGGAGGGTCCCCTTTTATGCGAGACACAGACCGGTCGTCGGTACGTGTGAGGGGTACTCTCGCTTCCCCTTTCCCATTTGTGCCCTGCGCAAGCCGCAGCATGCAGCAAAGCGACATCTCTTCCTTTTTTTATTTTATTTTTGAAGAATAGTGGAGCAGCTGCCAAATTCGTAATTTTCAGCCTTCCCAGCTCTTTTGCAGAGCGTTCATTCGGAGCAGTCTCCACGCATACGCGTACGTGCGTTAGTGCGTTTTCGCGCGGGCATGTGTTCCTGCGGGCGTGTGCGTGTGTGTGGCTTTTGATGGCGGCTCCACCGGCGGCAGTGTATTATGCGTCCGCCCAACTTTGGGGATAGTAAAAAAAAAAAAAAAAGGCTGCCATCCAAAGACCGCGGGGACGAAAATAAAACGAGTAATAAAAAAAAAATGGCACGAAAACTGTTGTTGTGAGGTCGCATAATAACCGTGCGAGCGTCGAGGCGTACACCGCACCACTCTTGGGTTCCCTCCTCTCGCCGAAATGTGGTTGAGCTTTTCTTCTGCATCCTGCTCCCTTTGGGCCTTCTGCACTGCAGAGCCCATATATAGGGTCCTTGTAATGAACAGCAGGGTACGGAACATGTTCCAAAGAACGCATGGTACTCTCTCTCTCTCTCTCTTCCCCGTGTACACGAGGGTCCTTCACTGCGCCAGCTGAGAAGAGACAACCCGCAAAGAGGCTCCTTCTTTTTTTTTCCTTTTGGAGTCTAGTCTCCGCGGTCCTCGATATTAAATGAGCATTCTGCGCCGATGCGTGCACGTGAAATGGGCGCGCGATGAGTTCCGACTGTTGTGATTGTCGTTCCTTTGGACACCGGACGTCTCGGTATCGTCAAAGAAAACAACGCGACCTTCTTTTTGTGCGCCGCGAGCGCCAATTGAGTTTTGAGAAGTTTGGGTTCCCTTCTTCGGTCCTATGCTCCTTTATTGACGAGCATTTTCTTTTTTCTGCATGCGGGTGCCCTTTGTACATGACCGGGTATATTTAGTTCATAGGGAACGTATTTGTGTTGTAAGCTTGATATCATGCACCGTTCCTCCAGTCAGCTGCGGAAAAAGAGAAGCGACAGGGCTCCCTATACTTGCTGAACGCCCAATGTTGATGTATTGCCACTGATAGCAGATCTCTACTGTATACGTAATGCGTTACAAGTAACACGTTACCTTAACTTCGGTATTTTTCGGTAACGAAGTAACAAATACGTTATTTTAAAGAGAGGAGAAAAAAAGTAACCCATTTTCGTTACTTTCAGTTCGAGCAACCAATAACAGTACTTCGTTTATTTTTCTTTTTCTTCTTTTTTTCTTCCAAGATTTGCCTCATTTTGCGCCATGACACTGAAGCGCCATATGGGCAATCGCCAGCGCATCGTATATTACGCTGAGAAACGCTCCCATGATGCTGTCCCCCGGCGCACTCAGAACTAGTCATTGATCTTTGTTAGCCAGTGAGATAAGGCTAATGGGATCGTGCTACAGTGGTCGTGAAGTTTCCCATGGTTAAAGAGATGAACGCCTGTTTGCCTGGACGACAGCGCCGTTGGCCCACTCTTACACACCACGCAGATTAAAGAAAGATTCAGCGTTGGTGACTCGAACGCTCGGCATATACATGCGTGCCATTCATCCGGATGTCTCTCAGAGCGGAGTCTGACAGGCATGTATAGAGTATTTAAACAAGAGCGCTCAACTTCGTCAGTTCCCGAGCATTTCCGCAAAAAAATATACCGCGCATTTCTGTCGAAGCTTGCTCGACTTTGAGAGCAAATGGACGCCTCTCTCGGGAGCATTGGCTCCGCATAAGTTTCGGCCATTTAGGCAGTTGCACTAACGGGCAGTTTATTTCATGTCTTGATTCACGGGTGTATATGGAAGGGCCCGAGCGCGAGGCACAATATACTTAATGAGTGTGGCTCATGAATCCCAGCTGTGGTGTTCGCCTTGAGACAACATTTTGATCATACCCTACTAAACTGTAGTAAATATAAAGTAAGACAGTCATATGGTTTATTTTAATATAGGCCACGTGGTCCCGTGCTTGGCGCCACCATGGGTCGTGACATTGGGTCACATGACGTCAGTGGCGTAGCAACCGGGGGAGCCGGGGGCCATGGGCCCCGGGTACCAGTCACGTAGGGGGGGGGTGCCACTTGGCAAGCGCTCTACCTTCGCTTTACTGGTCGGTTGCGATCTCGGGGAGTGAAGTGGGGGGGGGGGGGGGGGGGAGGGGGAGGGGGGGGGAGGGGGGGGTGCTTGCGAAAGACACAAGGGCCCCGGGTGCCGGATGACCTAGCTACGCCACTGCATGACGTCATGGTGCCATTAACGTTACGTACCAATAAATTTAACGGGGCGTAAGCCAGCTAAGTTTAGTGATCGAACACACGCTTCGCTATTACGTTTTTGTAAAGGGGGGGGGGAGTAAAAAATGTATTATGTTCAAATCAGGGACTCAAACCGCAACCGTAACCGAAACCGAAAACCGTTTAGGAACGAAATTTTTTTCAGTAACCGTAACCGTAACGAAACCGTTATATGAAATTTATGAAAACCGTAACCTAAATCGTAATCGTAAATCATTCACCGGTAACCAATATTAACCGATATTAACCGAAAATTAAAAATTATTACTTTTTCTTTTCAAGAATGAGCTCGAGGAGGGACCTTGAAATGTGGCCACTGATCTCTATGACATTTGCTGGATCGAGTATCCCGCTTGGTCGCTGCATCCGGAAGTGCGACCACCGGACGGCTATTTTGATTGTCGAAAAATCGACTTTTTGGAGCGTTGCGAAGGGTGACGACAGCTATAGTCGGTGACAGGTCAAGAACGAGTGGAAGCTCCTCTTAATCCTTTCCACTTCAGCGGAGCGAACGGTGGAGAGGAGATCGCCTTTTCTTTACCGTTCGCACTACTAAAGTGGAAAGAGGTGGGAGGAGCTTCCACTTCCTTCTTGACCTGGCTACCAACTATAGTTGAAAACACGGTTAATACACGTTCGTCGCCATTCGCCGAATAAGTATTTTTTTTAAACCTTGTGCAAACCGTGGGACTGGCCTTTGAGAACACGTGATCATTTTTGCGAAACCGCAGCGCCGCAGGAAAAAGAAACAACCCGTAAAGCAAGTTTCACCGGTCCCGCAGCGTGACCAAAGCTTCCTTGGCACATCGAAGTGCTGCGTCTTACCGCTTATTAAAACTGTTTCTCGCTACCACCGGTAGGGATTATTTTCGGCTCCCGGTTGGCCAAGAGAGTATGTCAAGCCTTCTTTTTGCGTCTGCTGCACGCCCTGGCTTTGCCCGCACCACCCATTGACCAAACTCTCACTATATACGGCTCCGGTCGTGGCCATTCGACAGAGTTAATGCCAGCGAGTGCTGCCTCTGGTAATACATTTCCGTTCAATCTCAATTTAGGATTAAGAATACTTAGTTGGAATCAGTGGTCGAGCTTATAATAAAAAGTCTCTATTTCTAAATCTGCCACACTCTTACAATCGCAACAAACTATACGTGGTATTCCAAAATAAACATCAACAAGTAATGGCGTTACTTCCTGTTTCCGAGATAACTTCCGGTGACCAGCTTCTTGCATATATGTTTCAATAAGCAAGAATGAGCACGTGCGTCTCTTAGTTTTTCTCGCCGGAACATCGAAAAAAAAGTATATCAAAAACCGGACGTAAGATAGATCGATGTGCACTTCTGGACCATACGGCGCCAATTGAAAAAAGCACAGCATCTCGTTTCATTTGGCCTGGCGAGCGTTACTTGGCCCTACCTGAGGTCCCAGTAGAAACTTGTGTACACGTGTGACATTCTACGAAGTATAAAATGCCCACAAATCAGCCGAGACATGTAATTGTTTAGTGGGTTTTTTTTGGGCACGGGAGAGCGTGTGCAAGCACATTGCTTCGTCAAATGCGCGTCGTCACCGTGAGTGCTCGAGCTGGCCAAAGCGAAACTACGCTACGCCTGTCGGACGTAGTTGAAGGAAGGTGCGAACGATTGTGCCACTCGTGCTCGATCGTGCCCGGGAAAAATCGAGCGGTGCGTTTTCGACGATGAGAAGAGATATCGTGATTGGGACAAAGCTGTCGCATGCAGTGTGCACGATTGCGCCGCTCGTTCACCGAAGAAAACAACAAGAAAACAAGCAGCGTGATTTCGACGACGAGTGGAAATATTGTGATTGTGACAACGTTGACCATACCGCGGCGATCTCGTAAATGATATTCACGGGGATACAGTTGCAGACGAGACGCAGAAGTCAAAAGGCTATCTTAAATTCTAGACCCCGCGGGCGATACGGTGAGAAAACTAGTTTCACGTCCGACTTGTTACGATCACGCGACACTCCTGGGGACATATGACCATTTGTTCGAACTGTTCTTTTTGGGCCGCCATACACGTTTCACGGCGTGGACGAGTAATAAAATCGAGTTGTTTCATGTTATGTTTCACGTCTTTCTTTATTCGTGTCACGAACAGACGCTTTATTGCATGTTGAAAAGAAAAATCTGGCTTTCGAACTTCGTATTTGACGTTTCTGAAATTGACGTAAAACCGAACTCCAGGTTCGGTTCCATGTGAAAAGACCTGAAGTCCTCCTCTGATATAAATTCTCAAAATTTACGTTTGTTTTCTATTCTTTTTTTTAAATTCCTCTGTGGGTTTTTGCTGGAGCTTGTTAAAGGGGCCCTGCAATCATATTTAAGCGTCTACCTTTTTTGCTGTTTCCACGTCTCTTGGGGTTCGGGCGAGCCAGCGGGCACGGAGAGAGTAACTAAATATCAGTGCGTCATATTTTAACCGGACGACGCGGAAACCTCCTCCACCGACGAGGGCGACCCGCGGTACCGAAAGCGCGCAAAATGTGACGTTTTTGGTCCTGGGCTTACTACTGGTCAGAGCCGCTAAAAGCTTTTTTTTTTAGTCGAGGTACAAAATACAAGTGTCGCGAACCGTTTCAAATATGTATGAAAGTAGTTTTTGTTCAGTATTTTAGATCGGAAAAGAAACAAATGCAGTTTATAAAGTACGGAAACAAGAAATGACCCGTCGACATACCTGCCACCAAGCGGCGGAAAAAGCGGCGCATATTAGAAAGGGCTAGTGGGATGAGGCGCCGATGAACGGCGAGCGTAGAAAGGTCCCGAAGCGTAGAAAGGCCATTTGGCGGTATGGCAGCGCGAAGTGGCTCCCGTTCTGTACTGATCTTTACCCCGTGTTTGCTGTCGTTTGTGGCCATTGAAGTGTTATGCTGAAATAGTCTTTAATCGCGCAGCAAATGCATTGCGAGCCGCCCTGGCCGCCCGCTTCATACAGCCTATCCAACACACGCTTTAGTGGCGCCCTCTCGAGCCGTCGACACGGAGTGCGGCAGCCGTGAGCGCTCGATGAGCTCACTATCCCTCCTCTAGTTCACGGCCACACAAGCCAGGACCTACGACGTCATGAAGGAGGTTATTTTTTTGCATGTTTTTGTAATTCTAATTTGCCCATAACTTTTAAAATACACCGAATTTTGCGAAAAGAAAACTTTAATTAAGTTACTACGTTCAGTGCGCTTAGGTTAGGTGCAAATTAAAAACCAGTCAAAAAGTTGTTGCAGGGCCCCTTTAAGGACTCTAAGATAGACAGCCTGTTTTCAAGCTCGCATGTATCCGAAAATTAACGCCAGTAAAAATTCTGCTCTAAGACAGAAAAAAAAAGAAGATAAACACTATGTTTTTTTTTAGATAATAAATATTTTATGCAGTGCCAAGTTGGTCTGTGTCAGTGGTCTCTGTTATGAAAACCTGGGTTCAGGCAAAAGTCTAAAGTTATATTTGGGCAAATATTAATTAATATTTCAATCAATCCTTTATTTGCGTAAGGACTCAAATGCGATTCGTTCGATCAAGTATCTTCGCTCTCCAGAAGAGTAGGATCACGTGCATCTTTGATTTCAAAATTAAGCGATCCTAGCGCTGAGCGTGAAATCGACGTGCGCGTTACAGAGACTGTCCGTGTTCGACGGCCGCGGAGTCACTGATCGTTGCATCTTTTATTTCGCAGAGATCTTCTAAAGCAAAGTTGCCCAGTCAATTGCAAGACATTACAGCACTTCAAGAAGCCAGGGGACGCGGAAAACATTGCGAAAAACAAATTTAATTCCGGAACACACGGAACACAGCGGTGATGTTGCCTTCTAAAAGTACGCAAACAAAACCCGAACCGGAAGTGTTCTCGGCTCCCTGTCATGGTGGCCGGAAGTGGCCCTAATACCGTGGATAGCGACGAGAAGGTGCGAATAGTTCTTCCAGCACCCAGGGGGAACGTTCTGAGGGTTGTTTACAAACGCCGCCGGACAACAAAGTAGCGATGCTTATTTTTATTGTATAGAATGCGATGATCCCCGAGTAGCGGTTGGTAACATGTATGCTTGGGTATCCAACTATATAATGTAAATTGATGTAGTGAACAGGTGTTGGAGATAGAAACGTGTACAACGTTTGACAGCTAGAAGTACTCAAACGTTTTTGAGTTTTTGTTATTGGAAAAGTCCCGTTACTGAATATCTGAGACTATTTTAAACCGTTTATTATAAAACAGCTGTCATAACATTCCAATAAAACAAATTATTCGAAAAACCGGTAAAACCGGTTTTTAGGAACTTATAACCGGTAACCGAAACCGTAAAAATAAAACCGTAAAAAACCGAAACGAAACCGATATCAACAGGAAACGGTAACTCGTCACCGTAACCGAAACGTTATATTTTTCGGTTTGAGTCCCTGCAGTAAACACTTGGAGACAACCAATATTGTACGTGCCTGTCAGTTGGTCAGCTACAAGCGACCTTCCGACAGTGGCTGAGATACAATTCTTCGTCGCGAAATACGGAAGAGTTTCTTGTATATGTATACGGCGGTTGGGTGATGAACGATCCCGGAAGAAAGTAGTGATTATTAGGAGGTCCAATTTGTAAATTAAATTCCTGTACATATCGGCCTATCTGCGAATCCGAACGTTCTTCAGTGTTGGACAGCATTGATGTCGCAGGTCGTGATCTATGCTTACGAGTGATGTGATTAATTGTTCTTATCCTTATGTGCATACCTACTGTTTGATCCTTGGCCTCTACGAGCGCCGCCGTATTGCCCGCGAAGCGTGGTAGTCCAATGCACTGATGGAGGGCAACTCGGTGAAAACGCTCGGGTGTGCATGGTCATTTGATGAGCCCTGACTTCGATGATAGGAAGGCCGTATAACATTCTTGAGAGGATAAGGCCACGATAGAGCATCAGAAGTCCTTGAGGAGGCAGTCCAGATTTCTGGCGATGGAAGGGACGAAGCATAGTTAATTGTTTAGTGCATTACTTTCTAAGTCGTTTTATCTCGGTTTTCCAGGTAACGTGGTCATCTATTTCCAACCCCAAGAGAAATCAAAGGACTTCTGAATTTGCGCTATTTCCGAAAATAACCTTGTGCACACACTATTACCCCTCGGGCAATGCATACCAGATTAATAAAGCAAGCAAATAAAAAAAAAACACTGTAAAGTGGAATGCAAGCGGATCATGAAATATTGTGCTAAAAAGTATACTTGTACTTCACTTCGAAAGTACATTGTATTTATAGTACTTTACTTTAAGTACATTGCGCATGGTGCACTTAGTACTCTACTTGAAGTACATAACCTCTAATTTACTTTCTACTTTACTTCAGGTAGTTTTTAGATGTACTTTACCCAACACTGGGTTTTTATCTACGGTTATTTTTATATTCTGTTGTAATGTGCAGTTTACCTCTTTGTGTGTGTCCACCCTACCGTAATGCCACTCGAGGCGATCTAGGTATTCAAATAAATAAATAAGCGTAATATAGTCGAGAAACTAATAATAAAAATTAAAAAAATAGTCCAAAGTTCTTTTTGTTTTTGTTTTTAATGCCTGAGCGTAAAATATTTTTTTGGAAAGCGGTAAACTGTAAATGGCCCCCGATATGCGTCCCATAATAAAATACGAGAGGTGTGTCATTATCATTGATATATAATGACAGCGCCAACAACAATGAGTATATCGCTGTGCACCGTGCTCCTCGACGATACGCCGTTTGGGATCGTATACACATCTCGTGCGCGCTGAGACATCACATAGAAAGCAACACTGGACACCTGCGGTCGGTGAAATGTACCTGGAAGGCGTTTTCGACTGGCGTGTTTGTTCGTGTTAAGTCTGGTCCCACAATTAAGGCCTGATGACATCACAACTGTTGTATGCTACGGCCTTTCGCGGTCTGGGAGGGGCAGAACGGCAGCTGCGTCCCAGCTGCAAAAAAACAAAATCGTTTTCGAGAAAACATATTTTTAAATATATCAAAGCACACATATTTTGGCAAGATATAATTTATTTAGAAAATATGACTGAAACGGGCGATATACACCACCAGATAGCCTATTTTGTAGACATGTCGCTGCTAGCTGTCATATTTCGTTACCGCCCGTTTCAGGTCAACTCAAATCAAAATATGTTTTACTTCCAAACGAGTTCATTGTGTACGCGTTTATTTATGCAAACGGTTGTCGCAATTAAAAAGAAGATGAAGAAGAAAGCTCTCAAAGGCTCTTTTTGTGACGGTTTGTGGAGATATTAATTAAAATCGGAGACATACAATTACTCTGAGTGATAAGTGTGGGATAAACAGTCTGTACTATTTTCGACTACGGTAAAACCTTATTTCTGTTTGGGCAAAGACCATATGTTTTGTAAGTAACGGTGAATCTTAGAGAAAAAAAAACAAAAAAAAAAACCGAATCGAAATTTCGCCGTTTTTATAGCACGTGCAACTTTAAACTGCTTTTTTCCGTAAACTTGTTACGTCTAATATTTTTAAAAGTCGTTTCGTTCATCACAAGTACAGGGCTGTCGTATATATTTTTCCTGAACCTGTAAAAAAGAAAGCGATCATCCGACACGCTTTCTCTAAATTAAAAAAAAAAGCCACCACTTTAATATAATCGTATTAGGGCTGTGCGAATATTCGAAATTTCTAATAGCAGTTACGAATAATAGGCTATTCGATATTCGCTTCTAGAAGAACTGCACTATTCCCATTTTTCGAAGTGCTGACTGCGGCGGGTTAGCCCCGTTGAGCGCGCTTCTTACCGAGCACCGGTGCACTGCGGAGAAGCAAAATCCGCGGAAGCGAGCTTTGCAAGTGTTGCTTCTCCACATCACACCGGTACTCGGTAAGAAGCGCACTCAACGGGTAACCCGCCGCGATAAACACTCGGACAAGTATGAATATCACAATTGCGTGCTTGGAAGAAAATCTACATTAAAAGCGGGATGGTGCACGCGTGCCGGCTGTGTTTCAAAATAAATGGTAACTATACATTGTAGTAAAAGTTTCAAAATTCAACTGACTGTTATGCAAGAGTATATGTCAGGCAGAGATGCCCTTACAACCTGCGTTCATCATACGCGCTTTTTTCTTTTTCAACTCGAGATTAAAGAAAGAATATTTTATATAGCAAGGTATTCACTCAATTGGGTATAGTCGGCCATCTCTATAGGATTCATTTGATGTCAAATCCGTCGTTTACTTGCCATCTAAAGACATCAGACCGCCTGACGTCACAGTTCATAAATACAGATCGATGAAACTTAGCTTATAAATGAACTATAGTGGAAGAACCTTCACGAGTTTAGCTGGGTTTTCGTCTAAGCATGATGCAACGGTAGTGAAAGGCGTGGAAAAACTATTCGATATTCGAATCGAAAATATTCGGCAAAAACCACTATTCGCACTGGACTAAAGTATATATATATATATATATATATATATATATATACATATATATAGATGTAGAGAGAGAGAGAGAGAGAGAGAGAAAGATTTCACCGAAGATTTTATTGGCATTTTCCGCACCCTTTTCAGCACATCTAGCTACACCACTCCACATTGACTATCTGGCGTTTCCTATCTGTCTTATTAATGCACAAGAAACGAAATCTATCCAATCAGAGGTGTTCTGGAAGCACACGCCGCCGCGTGGAACGCGGTACTAAGCTTGGTGGCAAATGTAAACGTGCTCGTTGTGCTCCAGAGATCCTCCCACTGTTTGTCTCGCCACGTGTACATGCATTTTTTGTTTTGTTTATGAGCTTTGGAGAAACGGTATCATCATCATCTGGGAAAATCAATAGCCACGTTTGAATATATTTCACGGGCTATTTTTATCACCGTACGTGGTCTCCAAAGAGAAAATAATCGAAAATATGCAGATGGACGAACCGTACTTGATCCAATGAGTGGATGTTTTACGAAATCACCGAAAAGCCAAAATAAACGGCGGAGCCAGGATTTGAACTTTCGGCGGAGCCAGGATGTGAACTCTGGGCCATTGGAAGCCCCAGCGTTCAAATCCTGGCTCCGCCGTTTATTTTGGTTTTCGGCGGTTTCGAAAAACATTGACTCATTCGATCAAGTACGGTTCATTCATCTGCATATTTTCAATTCTTTCCTCTTCGGAGACCCCGTACGATGATTCAAAGTGCTCTACTTGTTGGGTTTTTTTTCTCGGTTTTTTGGTGGAAACATTAACAGTGCCCTGCCTGCCGCTGTCCACGATTTACAGAGCTTCAACCGAGAACAAACTTCCGAAAAAGGATATAATCCGGAAAATCCAAATAGCTCAGAACTGGTTCAAGAATTATGTTCCAGTTAGAAATTCTTCGACTAGTTCGTTTTGCGGGCCCATCGAACTATGCGTAAGGAATCCCTTGAACGCAACGTCAACTGGGTCGATCCCACACTCGCCACCTGGAGCGCGCGCGAGAGCCGCTCTGTGCGTCATAAGTTTTAACCACAAAAGGCCCTTCAAGAACGCGGCGCGAGCGCTACTAATAACGCCAGGTGTTTCGACGAGGACGCAATGTTGTTTCCTGCCGATTCTGAGAGGACGTTCCCGTACAAGATTCCAGCGAGTAAGAACAAGCCGGCCGGCGTTCTTCCTGCGTGGTATGGCGGCGGCTTTGTCTTCGGGAACGCTATCCGAATGATAGATATCAATTAGGTATACCTTTCGCTCGTATCGAGTAAAGGTATAGATAATTGTTGAATAGGCTTACGTACACGAGGTTTTCAAGAAAACGTGAACCAGCTGCTTCGGTTGTTTAGCGGCTGTTCGCGACTCCAGCAACACGGACGGATCCTAGCGCGAAAACACTCCACTGGCCAGTAGGGGTCCCATCGCGACTCATGCGGCTTCCGTGTTTGCATGTCGTCAGCGGTCGCGATGATCATCAAACGGAAAGAAGTTGCTTCGGTTGTGTCCACAGCAATGAAAACGGCGGCAGCGACAGGGCCGCAGGAAAAACCGTGACTCATAATGGCATAACGAATTAGGCGTGCCTTGCATTGCTTCTCGTGCTGTATGGGCGAACAGTTGTCTCGGTGGCTCTGTCGTTACCGTCGTATCGGAGCGTTCTCGATACGTCGAACGCAACCGACGTAACTGCGTAAAAGTGTGTTTAATTATCATCGTTTTTTCAGCGCGGATAGAAGAACAGTAGGTAGTCCTTCCCATCGCTTCCCCGAAGAAGGCGAAACTTCTGGAAGCTCCGGCCTACGTGTCAACCGCCGCAGGGTTAGAACAGTAGATACAAATCAGGACGTTGTGCGTTGAGCACAACGCTGGGGTATAAGCAGGCGAGGCATGTTTGAACAGGTCACGCCGTCTCATGTGTACTCACCCGGCGTGTTAAAACTTTGGATTGGGATGGTTGGTTCATTGTGATCTGGAGGACTTTAAAGAACAATAAAACACGGACGAGGAAGAGACACAGCCCCAGTCCGCGTGTTGTATATGTCTCTTCCTCGTCCGTGTTTTTTTCGCTCTTAAAGGGATACTTCAACGAAATTTGAAATATTCCCGTCGTGTTCAAAAATAGGCTGAATATGATCCACAATATCCGTAAATGACAATCGCCCGTTTGTATTTTGATCCTGGTGGCTGTATTTTTCGTTATAAACGGCCCACTCTGGCAAGCGCTCGGAGAAGGCCCAGCGCAATCGTGACGTAAGTCGTCTCAAACGAGCAAAGCCAGGCAAAGCTACGGCGAGGCCGACGTCGAGAGGATGGCCTAGTCGGTCCAGCCACCGAAGCGGCTGCTTTTGTATGAATTTTGAGTGACGGGTTAATCTTCTATAATCTTGTAGGGGGACAATAGCGACTTCTGCGACACACAAAAAGGATTCTCGGAAAGAGGGGATTTCCTCCTTCCACCCTTCTCTCGTCGTGGCCGGAGGCGAGACGACTTCCGTCACTAGCTGTCAAGGTTCCTAGACGAGCATTACAAACGAGGCGTTAGCGACATCCACCAGGTGCTCTTTGCTAATCGTTTAATTCGTTTTAAAATTCCTTTTCGAGACTTTTTTAACAAGATATTGGTATGTTCCATGTGATACTGCTCTTTTGAACACATATAGACCAAAAAATGAGCGCCGAAATTTCGTTGTAGTATCCCTTTAAGTATTTTAGATTACCATGCGTGACCTGTTTACAGCCGCCATATTTGTCGAGAGTGGCGACCCATGTGACAGGAGGGTACATTGGGATTAAAGCACACGGACCAATTAAATTGCTGCATAAGTGTTCAGCAATTTTTCGAAATATATAGAGGGAAATGTCAATGGTCTTGAGTTTCGAAAATTCAAAAACGAGCATTAGCTTACCGCGAGTCACAGGTGCGCTGGCCATTTGCATCATTTTCGATAGATGTATACTGGGTGCGCAAATACCTCATCCAGAGGGTCGGACAATCGAGTTATTATAATGTGCGCTAGATGTTCAGATTGCGCTGTAGTGTGCTGTTGCAAATTGAAGCAGACAGCAACCAATCTAAAATGGACTTTCGGTACTGCATTTTGATGGGGAAAAGCGGCCTGGTGCGTTTTTCTCTGCGCTTGATTATAAGAGTAAGTATTACAAGTAATTCTTATACGTAATAAATAGCTTTTAACATTTCTCAGTCACGTAGCCGAAAATATTGGTCAATTAGTATTTTTCTTTTAAATTGATGGCATTACACAGTGCTAAAATAGCTTCTTGCATGAATTTATGCGCACGGTTGGACACTGTTAGCGCGAACACGGTGTCGGCGATTTTTCTGTGTGGTAGATTTACGTTCCAAATTAACGAATGGCACTTGGAAAATCGAGAGAGAGAGGGCAAGAACTACGCAGTATACATTGAATCAGTAACTCTCTGTGCATGTGGACGACCAAAATGAAGGCAAAGTAATTCGATTTTGAATGAAAAAGTTCCGCTTCATTCACTCTGCTCATGCATAATGTGCGAAGGCGCTTGTTCTAGAGTTCAAAGCAACAACCGTGGCCTCGAAACCTCTGAAAATAGGGAGGAGCCAGAAAACAGGCACCCGATAAAAGCTGCCCGGCATATGAAATAAAAATACAAAGAGACATCTTTCATAGCCTCTTCTTTACCTTTGGCGTGTTTTTAATTGAGCCCGTAGAGTTGCGCATGACGGGGTAATTGTTATAGAGTGACAGGGCTGGCATATTAACAATATAGATTAACGTCATCGGAATGCTGGCGCACCTTTGAACACACTTTATATAAATCTCTTCACTTGTTATTTCGCTTAGAATCGTCGCTTGTCTTTACACTGTTGAGGTGGAACACAAGTTTGGAGCTGAAATATCGACAAGTTTAACGTCGTTCACCGATGAAGAAAAATACTGTACCTAAAGCAACTACACTTTTACAATGTTGATGAAGGTACATACTTGTCTCTACGACCCAAATAACAAAAGTGGCCCTTATTATTCTACGGCAAAGAGCCACAATTCACGCGCGCTTTCCCATACAGGAATGTACAAGAGCACCGCAAAAAGAGACGCGTTGCTGTCTGCTTGAATTTGCATCCCGAAAGTTGCGTATATTAAACCTCCAGCGTACATTAAACCAACTTTATGGGTGGGACTCTCGAGCGGCTTTACAATACAGGATGTTACAGTGGCTGTTATAACTATACTGTATCACGCACAAGGGTCTCTCTCCCTAATACCAATAAAAGCGTTGCCCACTATCGGCCGCAGTTCGCTATTAAATGCCTACAACCACCTGGCAGCCCCAGTATAACTCTTGTGTCTACGGTCACGCGAGCACGACGTCCTCCAGGCTTAGCGCCGTGGCTGAAGGCTTACGTGTTTCTGTTTTTTTATCCGTCATGACTCATAAACCACGACCGGCTTGTTCGCAACGACGTGAGTCGCTGTTCAGGCGAGACATTCTCTAATGAAAGCACTATCGGCAAGAGAGCATCAAAACGGCCACAAGAGGATGCGCGCTTCACTCGCAAGAATGATTACTTTTCTCGCGTTGTTACCGCTTGTCATTTCTTATCATTCTGTTCCTCCAAAGTCGCGTAAAAGCGAACGTAATACTTTTCGATGTATACTTTTGAGACAACCGTGTCGTACCGTTGTAGCCGTTGACAACCCTAAAATAACGAACATCGATAAGTGACGAATATCGGTATATGTTAGATGGGTGGGCGTAAGTGTTTTTAGGCTATATGCGGTACAAGCTAACACCCGATACTAAGAGTTAAGCCATCATGTATCATCG
The DNA here is from genome assembly GCA_037355805.1 of Ixodes ricinus. Lineage (NCBI taxonomy): Eukaryota > Metazoa > Arthropoda > Arachnida > Ixodida > Ixodidae > Ixodes > Ixodes ricinus. Next base: position 118,770 of record JAZHYW010024890.1, on the reverse strand, counting down.
GTCCCCAACTGGAAACCATTGCCATGACCGTTGTTAAAGCCAAATCCAATTCCTGGTTGATGGCTTTGGATGCTCGTTGAGCCTATCCTGCGGCTTCGTTGCACCCAGGGTTTGTCGAAGAAAAGGAAACCTTTGATTTGCTGATTTGTGATGACTGAAAGTATAAGAAACGGAGGTGCGTGCGCCAAAGAGGGAGCGGTATATATATCTCGCTCTTAAAAACAAACTGCACGTGTTTGGTCGCCGTCGGTGCCAACTTCAGAAACGAGGACGCGCGCTAAAGAACAGGTTAGCTCCCCGCTTCTTGCTTCGTGATTGGTCCTTCGGCGTTCTTATCGCCTAACGCCGCAATCTGATTGGCCGAAGGAGCGATAAGAAGATGCCCGAGACTCGCCACGCCCCTCGTTTCTTAAGATGTCGATGACTATGCGGAGCGCAAGTTCGTCTGCTTCTTTTGCCGGGGTTGTGATGACGTCAGAACGCGAAGCTCTGATTGGCTTTGATTGAAGGATGGTGGGTAGAGTTCAAGGCAGCTTTCTTTGACGTCTACCCGCTATCCTTCAGTTAGAACCAATCAGAGCTCGGCGTCTTCCTGACGGCACCACGACCCCTGCAAAAGAGACAAAGTTGCGCTCCGCGTAGATATATTCAGATCTACTAAGCGTAGCCGACAAAAGTCATGACTTCGAAGTAGAACTATCTTAAAAGGAGCACAACGAATATAGGAGGTTAGAAGAAAACATTGTGAAGCACACCATTCGAAAGCAATAAACGAGGCAAGCATATGCGAAAACATACCATAAAAATCATACGGGCCGTCTTGCACTCGCAATAAGATATCAGTCCGTACAGAGTTTAAAAACGCATTCTATTTTGCACAGGCAAAGCCGGGATGCGCAGTCGCGCCCCATCGTTAGTGATGCTTTCTTGAGATTGTACGTATACATAAGACCGACCAATTTTTTTCGAGTGAGCCGGCCCATGCAGACTGGATGACACCGCAGATTGCAGTGGCTTGCCTAACCCTATATGCGGTAGCACCCCCCCTCCCCACAAATACACACACACACTTTAAATCTTGCACTCGGTCGCGACTACACTTTCTTTAATCGCAAGTCAGAGCTCAGGCAAGGGCCGGGAGGCACCTCATTACATACATAAATACTAAAATTCCCGGACCACTCTGCGCTTGATTAGATAAGCCTACGAGCACCGCTGCGTATAATTCCTATCGTTTTGTAACATCAGCCGCGATCTGACTTATTTGATAGGGCAAAACAGAAAACGTAAGCAAACGGTCAGAATCTATTTTTAATTTTTTTGTTTTGTTCCGGGGATAAATAAAAAAACCGTAGCAATGGGTCCGTATATATTGTTTCCTATTTTTGGTTGTTTTAGTTGATTTCAAAGTCCCCGTAACACTGGATATTGTTTTCTTCACTTCGTAACGAAATGTCTTTTCTATCTACCTTTTCAAATGGTTCCATAAACAAAAATCAGGATTAATTTTATTTGTAATAGACTAAGTTAAGCCATTTCCCTTCCCGATTTCATCATGGATGAGAATCGGACTCGCGTGCGATCGTGTGATCATCATCCCGTGATGCATGTTAAAGATTCCAGGTTAGCAGTCGTACCACAATGACCACAGTGGTCATCTACAGCGGAGTCCCAAGACGCCATTTTCTTACGGCTGTGGAATCTTCTGTGCGACAAATTGGATTTTTTCGCACGAAACTTTTGAGTAAACCAAATTTTTTCATCAGTATTTTCACAACACAAACAAAGAGGTTGTTATGTCGGTAAGGAATTGCACTGGTGTAGCATACCTAATTTGATTTTTTTTTGCGATTAATTTATAGTAGTTTCGAACGGTTTGGTTCGCTTCAGACATGTACACGTTACCCCAAGAAAGTAACTAAATACCGTTACTCGTTACTCGCTCAAAAAGTAACTAAATACGTTACTCGTTACCGATTCTCAAAAGGAACGCGTGAGTTACCTCAAAAGTAACGAGTTACTTTCCACGTTACTTTGACGACTAAATACACAACTGTTTTTGTTTCATGGTTTATTGTTTTCTTTTTAGTAGTCATTTGTCGAAGTTTTCATCAGTTACGTTTCCCCGCTTCCTTGAAAATACATCTCCGGCGACGCTGGAGCGCCGTTCTATACTGACGCGCTCGAAGGAACGGCAGTGTTGCGCTTGAGGAAGAGCTGGTGAATCTTCGGGAACTGCGCCTTCATTGAGGACAGCGGGTAATCTGTTATGTGCCTTCCCGTGTTTGCAACCTCCGGGTTTACATTCGGTCCGTACCCGGTTCTAGGAGGTTCAATCAACGAACCTTATCTGTTCGTTGGGTGAAGGACATTCCCAGCAGTAGAGTTAAATACAGCAGCGTTTATCGCTGGACACACCAGTCGAACTGTTTGACTGACGTGTTCGGCATGAATGTTGCTGCACTGTCATACTGTTTAGTGATTTTTCGGGTTGCCCATCTGCCATTGTCGCGATAGAGGCATACTCAGGCTAGTATAAAAACGAGGCCGTTTAAGCGGTGTTGTACACGTTACTTCTGAAAAGTAACGAGATACCGTTACTCGTTACTTGGCCGTAAAAGTAACTAAATACCGTTACTCGTTCTTTTTCTACAAAAGTAACTAAATACGTTACTCGTTACCGAAAAAAGTAACTAGGTACAAGTAACTCGTTACTTGTAACGCGTTACGTACATGTATGGTTCGCTTGTATACCTTATTCCTATAGAAAGATAATTAATTAAACTTGGCGGGGTAGATTGCGGCGCTTTGTTGTAACTGACCCGCGTTTCCAATCAATAAAGTCCGACATAGAAGCGTTATGCAAAACGAGGTCTGAGCTCAATCAAACGCGGCTCGCCATAAAAAAAAACACAATATAAATAAAACCGCGGTTAAGTATGCGAGAATCGTGGTGCTCCGATAATAAGGTTGCTACAGTCGCGAACACAGCTGTCTATAACAATCGATCGGGGGCCGTTCCGTACTCCCAGCGCCACATGGAGGAATCAAACTTTTTGATTCCTCTCGGAGATTGAACGTTCTTCCAGTCTGTGATCACACCGCCACTTGGTTATCTACACTCTAAAAAAATCCTGTGCGTCTACTTTCCGCACAACACTCGGAGAGCCAATCACCGCAACGTACGGAGGCAGCTCAGCGAATGACGATGCCGAAACATATGTTTCAGCATCGCAAAGTCTGACGATGCGCAGTCTGACGCAGTCTGAGTTGAAAAACGCAGTCTGAGTTGTGACATTAAGCAATGCAAAACGTCACGCTTGCATTGCCTAATGTCACAACTCAGACTGCGTTTTTTGGTCTAAACATAAGTTTTGGCATCGTCATTTGCTGAGCCGCCTTCGTACGTTGCGGTGATTGACTCTCCAAGTGTTGTGCGGGAAAGTAGACGCACGGGCTTTTTTTTTTAGAGTGTATAGTTACCTAATTATCTAGTCCGGAAGCAGACGTCGCCACACCACTTGCCAACGTTATAGCCGGCTGTGCCCAGTGTCCACGACAGCGTTACAATATTGAAATCGCCGAAGGGCCACGGACGCAGCGCGTGGGTGACCTCGTCTTCCAGCATCGTTGGACTTCTATATAGCTTTGTTTCACGGAACGGAAGGAGCACAAAGAAGACTGTCTGTAGACACCATTTCAGGCGTGTTTCCTCTTTGTGTGCTGTCACACTGGTCATACAAAAACCATCTACAAACAAGTTAGAATCATGCATACTAAGATACGAAGTCTTCGAACATTATATTGTGGCCTGTCCGTATATATAATTCTGTTATCGCGTCTTCGCGGTGAACACCGTGTCTTTTGTCTGATGTAAGAGCGGCTTAAAAAGGAACGTGCTTTCAACAACGCCAGTGGAGACTCTCAACATTTCAACTTAAAGTTGACCATAAGCGGCACTTTACTCTCTCTTCCTCCTTGTCCTGAAATGGTACCCTAGTTGATTTCTATTTTACTCCATCGTCTGCTCGCCGTTTTTTTGCGAGAGAGCGCCCATGTTTAGTTTTCAAAGCGGCCGCTCATCGTTCGAGCGAAGCCAACTGCCGCGGGGAGCCCAAAAAGCGGCAGCCGGCCTTTGGGTCGCATTCTCCGTCGGGGTCCTCCGTCGGGGTGCCCATACATTTACCCTCAGCGGGGTGCCTTGTACCGGAGAGGGGTGGTTTCCGACTCTCCCCCGGTTGTCCCGCAGAGCGTGGTATAGTTGCCCCGCAGCCAATGGGAAGACTGCTGTTCCGTCCGGAGGGCGGAGCTTGGGCTTTAAAAGTCTGGCGCCCGCGTGTTGGGTGGCTGCGTGGTCGTGATGCCGGCTCGGGGTGTATACGGGAGTATATGCTCGACTCTAAACGCGGACGCAAAAATGCACTGGTTGTTAAATAACGCGCACGAAAGCGGAATCACAAACGCGGCTTCGTATCGACGAACAAATGCATCTTCGGCGGGCTGTTACGTTCTATATTATACTAAAATAATGTATATATGCATAGGCTCGCAAGATTTGAGCAGCGACCCTGGTGAGCAAACTATTATATTTTTAGGTTGCGTCTCGATTGAGCGCGTCATTACGCTACCGGACCGTTCACCACAGACGATATGAAAGAAAACAATACAAAAAAGACAGCAAAAAAGAACCCATCCTTGGTGTTTCGACAGACCGCTAAGACCGCAACTGCGTATTTTTGTTCGTAGATTTCTTTTTTCGCTTGTATTAGAACATGGCCTGCGCATTATCAGACGCTACAGCGCCTCCTTTATGGTCGCGTCATGCAGACGCTATCAGTCAGCGTTACGTGGTCGCATCTTGAGGACGCGCTCGACACCCTGGCCGAGAAAGACGGTCCTATGCGCCGATAAAGCGAGGGAGAGGAGGAGACGAGAGCTTGGGGGGGGGGGGGGGGGCGTCAGAACGCCGGAGCTTTGGTTCGAATGACTATGCGCTGAAGCTTTGTCTCCACTGCACTCGTCGAACGCGTTCGAACGATGAACCCGGCGTCCGGTGTTTGGCTCTCGCAATCAAACGCTTTCGACGTGTGCAGTGGAGACAAAGGCACCCAGATTTCGCTTTATCCACTATAGTCGGTGGCAGGTCAAGAACGAAGTGGAAGCTCAACCAACCTCTTTCCACTATAGTAGAGCGAGCGCTGGCGAGGAGCCGACCTCCTCTCCACCGTTTGCTCCGCTGAAGTGGAAAGGGGTGGCAGGTCTGCGTTCTGCCGCTCTCCTCCGCGCTCTCGTCTCCTCCTCTCCCTCAATTTCTAGGCGCATAGCCGAGATGGGGATCGACTGACAGCTTAAGACACGCCAGGCGTGGCGAGCTGCAAACATCTCATTATCTCTCCGTAGCCAATGAGGTTGCAGCATTAGCCGGTGAGAACGCCCAAGGACCAATCACGAAGCAAGAGGCGTGAACATGATACGCCTTAAGTCACTGAAAATTGTTAAACTGGGGAGATAAAAAAAGACATGCCATACCGTTATCGTGGATAACGATATAGTACTAGAATTTAATTCTTCGTTCGATTATAACAAGAGGTACTTTTCTAGGTCTGTCACCAATGCAATATCTGATCAGACATGAGTAGCAACGGCAAGCCTTACAAAACAAGTAAAAGAGGTTGACACTATACCGCGAAATTTCTCTCTTGAAATGAGTTGTCAGTCATACCACGTGAGACGGCAGAGGCCAGAACAATCGACGTCAGTGCATCGTTCGTATGAAAGCGGTAAGGCCAAGCCAAACTTTAAGAAAGCTTAATAATTCAAAGTTTCTAAAAAAATAATTAGGAATTAAAAACAAAAAAGAATAAGCGAACCTGGTTTTATTGCGGTGACGTCAATGAAAACGAAGTAGCTATAAGGCTCAGCCGGAACTGAGTCGCGGCGTCTGGACTCCGACCTCTTTTTGGCAAACTGTGCTCTTAACAAACAAGCTCACTTTAGTCATTGGGAACAAACATTCTTGCTAACACGCGCGTTTTTTGTTTGTTTTTGTTTAGTTTTGTTTTCTGTGGTTTTTATTTTATCTGATTCACCCTAACTATATTAACTGTCAGATAAATATTCAATTTTGTATATTACTGTTCATGGGCGGACATTGAAAACCCGTGGTATCGCGAAAAGCAGGAGAGAGGAGGTCGCGATGCGATATATTTTATATTTTTGGTGGGTCGCAGGGAGGGTTTGGGAGGCACTATTCAGTAGGCACTATTCATTAATTTTGCACCCACGTTTTATCGAATCTGGAGCCCTGCTCTGTCGTGTCAAACTCTCGTGAAGTGACCCAGGCTTCTACTTTAAGAAGCGTTGTCTTGCGCGTGTTACCTAGATGGAGTGGGAGGGGCATTTATTTTTAAAGCAAACACTTTCTTAGTCTGTCTGATGCGGAACCTTTGTATGAAAGCACGTGGTAGGTATAGTTTTTTTCACATAAAGTTGGGGAGCACATTATTTATATGCCTTTGATTCTCAATTCAATTTAAAACAATCCTTCTAAAAGTAGTTTTCTTTTATACCCACACAATGTTGACATTCATTATAGCCATGATAACTGGCATTTGGATTTGTTTCTCGGATTACCTTTGAAAAGAGGCTTGTGGCATATTGATGACACGTCCGTGGTCCATTGAACTCCCGTTAGTTTTAAGACTTATGCATCGTTACGTTTTGCTTGCTTTTTGATTGTAACTTCGTATAATGTGCACATTAGTAAAGGCCAAGAGCTGTTTACTGGGCACAGTAAACAGAACAAATAGATATTAACTGCATAGAGTGTCGAAGAGACGTTAGAGCCGTTGGGTGCCTCCTCGCATGGTACCGAGCCCACCCAGGAGGCACCCTCGGTGGTCTGGGAAAAGCGGAAAAGGCACATTTCTCCGTCTTTTCGGTGGATGGCTAAAGTGGCGCCGACTTATAGACGCCAACAGAATGAAAACGGCAGAGCGTGTCTTTCGAACGCCTGGCCTCCAGAACGCGCTCCAGGCCTCCCGTCTCGAGCGCACGCTCCAGGTGCATACGAGGCGAGACGCCGAAGCGTTGCGCCGCCGACGCCTCGTGCGTAGCTTCGGTTCGGCGAAGCGGTTCAGTTCGGCGTCGGTTCGGTTCGGCGTCACTTCGGTTCCGTTCGGCGTCGGTCAGGTTCAGCTCAGCGTCGGTTCGTTTTAGTTCGGCGTCGGTTCGGTTCGGTTCGGCGTCGCTTCGGTTCGGTTCAGTTCGGCATTCGGTTCGTTTCATTTCGGCGTCGGTTCGGTTAATTTCGGCGTCGGTTTGGTTCGGTTCGGCGTCGCTTCCGTTCGGTTCGGCGTCGGTTCGATTCAGTTCGCTTCGGTTCAGTTCGGCGTCGGTTCGGTTCAGTTCGGCGTCTCGTGCACGCCGAACTGAAGTTGCTCCCTGCCGTTCTCACCTTGTCAGTGAATATATAGCCACTATACTCTGTTTCACCTTATGATGTACCGCAGGAAAGGCTACAAGCGCGAGCTCCTTGCTCTATGGCACACCTCGGCGGCACAAGCTCTCGTGCACCAAGGGCAGCTGCCAACGCTATGAGCTCGCGCTTCTAGCCTTCGCTGCAGTACAACATAAGGTGAAACGGAGTATAGACAACTCACTCTTAAGCCGGGGTCACATGTCATAGAAAAGATATGGCGAATTCCACTGGGCGTTTTGGAGCGCGCCGGGATCAGTTGACCAGATGCGGAATGGAGCATACGATCCGAACGTGGTCGCGCCGCCTACGGATCCTCAGTGGAACATGACCACTCCTCCGGGATCGGCGGATGCCTTCCCGTCATTCACCTGCCCGGGAACCCCTTTCCGCGGCCGCCGCGGTCGTTTCGAAGACGTTTTCGCAATCGCGGCGCTAACGTGTTCGACGCACGAGCGGCAGGAATGGCTCAGGAGCTTCTAGCAAAGATTGCCGGAATGCCGGAAGCTGCTCGAGCAACTTGACGACGAACTGTCGTCAAGCAGCAGCAGCAGTAAGGCGGGCGGTACAGGCGGCACCTCCCGAGCGGCCATTACGAATTATTTTGAGGCGAGATGGGCGAGATCAGGCGAGATGCCCCGCGAGAAAGGAAGTCACGTGTGTGCGCCGAGGGCTGGCCCGGCTGGCTTCTCTGTTGAATCCGCCGAAATCGGCGGAGCGACTTTTCTCGGATCCAGATCGAGATCTGGAGCGGGAGCTAATCCAAAACGACCAGTGGAACACGTCCGTCTCGATCCCGATCGCCCATGTGAAATAGGATCGCTCCAGAAAAGTCGATCTCGGCGCGCTCCAAAACGACCAGTGGAATTCGCCAATAGTCTGCAAACACGAGTCACCGCAATGTCCGTGGTTCGAATGCAACGTGCCAAGTTTTCTCCTTGAACTCGTTGCCACGCGGCATTCGAAGCATATGGCACTTTATTCCTCAATATTCTTTTGGTCACCGCCATTTTGGTACTTTGTGCAGATCGGGAGCCATTGGCGATCGTCACGATTAGAAACTGGGACTTACAGAAGATGTTTTACTCTGTCGCGGGCTATTGAACACTTCTGGAGGACGGAAAGCCGTCTCCAGACTAGGGGCATTTTATCGGGTAACCTACAGATTAATGAATTAACGCTTTAATCGAGATTGCTTTTTTAACCGGTTAATCAACTAAATTTTGACGAACAAAAATAGTCAAAATTGAACGCCTTCACCACGCAGACGTGGGCGGGTACTCCTGTATGCAGGCAAGCTTTAGGCGAAATTTTGACTTAAAGTAAACTGCAAGGGCGAGATTTGTAACTCCAAACAAGCGGAGAATTATATATACGTGTAACAGCTACTACCAACGCCGTGCGGGTGTCCGTTTAGCGCATCAGACACTATTGCGAGCAATCAAAGGAGCTCGCTATTGCCCGAGAATATCAACGAACCTCTTTTCCTTTGCGGCTGATATAATAATTTGTGAGCGGGGATGTCATTTGATTGTTCTCAACTATACACATCAAGGTTGATTTAACATCCACAATTGTATATTGCGCCATTTATAGCACATTCATTAAGAAAAATGTAACTTTGACTTAAGGAAAGAAAAACTAGTTTGCATGGTAATGAACAAAACCGATTAATCGATTCAATAATTGATTAAAGAAAGACGATTAATCGGGTTAATATTTAACCGACCCCCAGCAACTGGCAACAATGCCTTTAGACACCAAGATGGCTTAAGTGCACGTTGACACTCTGAAGTGTATAGAAAGTTATTTCGTGTCTTTAGCGGCTACCCTTTGCAAGCCACCTTGTGCACACAGCAGGAAGGATATGCAGGAATGCGCCTGTTTTTGTTTGTAGGACGAACTGCCAACGTCAAACTCAATGAAAAGAAAATGCAGTAATACACGCGGGCGTCTACGAAGAATCCTTGCTATTTTAAGCGGCGCCCGCGGCGTGCCAATCGCATCCGTTCCGATGGCAGCAGGCGCCGCGATATTTTCAACGATTCAGACCGCTCTCAAAATTTAAGCTAACACGAAAGCACAGAGTTCAAAGGTATGCGGTGCTTTCAGCGACGTCTGCGCACGCGCCCCTGACATCGTCCGGGTCCGGCCGGCAGCACAAACGAAACAAACAATATCAGCGCACAGCGCTACCATGACGAGTGGTTCAGACAGTTGCGTTTGAGTGCGTTTGACTGCGTTGCGGCAGCGAGAAACCAGGACATTCCTGCTGCTTATATCGCGTGCCAAGATAATTCCTTGAATTGGATTCCACGCTTCATACGAAGCCCAGATGTGCCGGTGGCTCGCTTTCGGTTCTCGCCGCAACGCAGTCAAACGCACTCAAACGCAAGTGTCTGAACCGGCCTTTAGAGATGAATTCTAGCGTATTATTATCCCGTGAATCTGAATATCACGTTCGTTTTCCTCGAAGATGTAACGAAACGCGAGAAAAAAACGAAAAACCTCCAATCAGTTGTGACGTCATAAAAGGATATTTCAGCTGCCAAGCGCGTGCTGCTCGTGTGGGCAGCGCGAGCAATTGCAAGTTTGCCAGATATATTCCCCCGTACTGACACCAGTCGTGACGTGTTTTCTGGTTTTTTCTGGAGATAGCAAGGGTGCGCGCGCATAGCTTTGGTAGGCGCTGAAGATGCGCGAGAGCGGAGATTCCGAAAACTCCTTTTATGACGTCACGCTCGGGGAAAAAAGGCTTGAGCGGTACTTTGAAAAAAAAAAGAAATTAACAGCCTCCGTGCACGAAATTGAAACACATTTTTCGATATTCGCGATCCTGGAGGCCATTGGAGACGATTTAAGTGTTTCAAATTTGCGTTTCGAATTTGCTTTCGTTGGTTGGTTGGCTGGTTGGTTGGTTGGTTGGTTGGTTGGTTGTGTTGTTTGCCAACGTGAGATTTGCCTCACTCACGGTGGGCACGTTTCACGGGCCTGGGTTATTGTAGGTTGATGAGGGTGAATGCGGGGAAAGGGAAGGGAAAATATGGTGATGAAGGGGTCCGGGGATGACGAGGGCAGCGTTAGCAAAATAATGACTAAACACGTTTCGCGGGCGAAAATAAAAAGATAAAATAAAATGATTAGGGCCGTTAAGACGAACTGTGACATATGTTCAAACAGTGCTATGCACGACAGAACCCCATAGCGCGCACCAGCAAGCACAAAATAAATAATGAGAGTACTTCAAATTTGCTGCAATGTGTTTGCGTTAGCGAGCTTCCAGAGGCTTCACTTTCTTTGACTGTCCTTCCACGGTACTGAAGAACGTTGATAAACGCGGAATGTCTGGTTGATGCAGTTGCGTAGGTTGCGTGCGGAACAACCCGGGACCATGCTGATATACTACAGTTACGACAGTCACCGGGGTAACTGTTCTATCGCGCAAACCACCGACAACATGTAATCACGTAAGCCACGAGAGACGTGCTGAAATCGCGAAAGGGCCTGTTCCGTCCAGTTCAGTGTTTTACCGCGAGGTGCCGGGATCGTTTCGCTGGAGTCGCGAATACGTGACGGCTTTCTTTGTTTTTGTTTTAACTCTGGTGTGTTTTTCACCGAGCAATAAGATAATGGATCGTGCCTTTTCAAGAAGCGTCAGAGTCGGACCGAGCAGCCCCACAATTCCCTTCGCCGCGCAGTGCAATGTGGGACAGCCGCGTGGTCTTCTGGGGATATTTCGCAAAAGGTATATTGCCTGCCTGTGCCCACCGGTCTTTGCCGCACGAAACAGAAAATCGCATTGATTTCTTTTTTCTCGCTGGGTCGTATTGCGCGAAATGACCTTTATGGTGGAACTGGATAGTACGAAGTGTCCCTACGAAAATTTACATTTTTGTTTTGTTTGGCCGCAAGAACAAACTATGCATAGCCGAACTTGGCCGAAATGTAGCCCTTGCGGTCCGAACCAAATGCCAAAGTTTCAGAATTAACTGTTGTCTTATTAAATAAATGTTTTTTTTTGTTTTTTTTTGAAGAGGGGGGGGGGAGGGGGGCACATTGTATTTAGACATAACGGTAATAATTATTATCACTATTCTTATCCAGCTCGCTTGCACCTTTGGATACCTTCTTCCGTGTCTTCGTGTGAATCTATGCAATTTGATGAGTTTCGGCTAATATGAAGGGGTCGGGGCCGGGGGGGGGGGGGAGAGACGGAGATGGGGAGGGTTACAGGATGCCACAGGGAGGGCCGCTGAAGAGACGAGTGACGCGCCGCACGTGTGCCGGACGGTTGGCGCACGTGCGCGGTTTACGCTCATCACGATCCGTGTGCGCTACCCGAAACCCTGAAGGAGTTGCCGCAGCGGGAGGTCCGCCAAGAGCGCCCCCGGTTTCTGCTTTCAACAACTTCGCAACGGACGGAAGACCGCCATATTGTAAAGCTTATTATTAATGTGTCTTTTTTTATTTAATCTTTTGTGCGGTTGGAACGGACGCGCGCCGCACGTGATGTAACGTCCCAATTCGACACGCGCTTTTTTGTTCGGTTCCCCTCGACGCTTAATTGTTGCCAGGATAAACGGGAGGGATGATCGTCGGGGGTGGCATGGGGTGGCTGCTCGTGCGTGCCATGGCGCGTGCGTCGGTTTTGAGTGAAGACATCTTCATTACACTGTGTATATAGTATGTGCACAAAGCGCATTGACAACAACAAAAAAAGTTTTTTTTTTTGTGGTTCTTTTTTAAGCCGATGCAGTTCGCTGCAAACATGATGAGAGAAGTATTTGCGAACACGTATCAACCATGTTTGCTTCATATGTATGCTCCGAACATGTGACAAGGCCGCCAACAAGGAAGAAACAGGCCTCGGAAATTTTCTGCAGACTGTATTTTGTAAGATATGTTGGCAGTGTGGCTGCGGCTTAAAGGGGCACTCCGGCATTGTCTTCGTAGCCCCCGATTTGCCTGAAAATCTGCTAAACACAGCAACAAACATCGCTGAAACAGTAACCTAAATATTGGACCAAAATAATAATTTCGCGAAGTTCATAAATTTACAATGTTTAGCCTCGTCGTGAATGTTTCTTTTTTAAGTGAAGGTATCTACTGGCAACAATGACAAAGTGACGTCAGCGGAAGGCATGGGTTCACTGTTTGGACTGTAGTGTAGACTTTGTTCCCAAACTGATTCCGAGCTGTTTCATGGTGTCAAATGAATGAATCGGAAGTTAGTTCCAGCACTCGCGCAGCTGCACGAAACAAATGCTCGGCATAGCCTCTTTTTAGACTGCTCGCTCGACCTGCGAGCCACACTTCCACCGGGCACTGAAAATCGCGGGTATATTTGAATGTCGGTTTTGGACATCATTTTCACTTGCCGACTTCAAAATAACTAATGTGAATTTCGCGATAGTAAACAGCATACCGTAGAGGGTAAAAGCCGCTGATTCCGAAAATGTAGTTAGTTGATGTAGCCAAAAAATTGCCGTAGTGTCCCAGAGTTCTTAGGGTAGGATTTTTCGGGCGGTCTCGTTCTTTGTACATAAAAGGGCGTTCATTTCGCGCGCGTCGTTTATGCTGAAATTATCCTTTTACAAATCTATATAAATTTTTTTTTCGTTGGCGTTCTTTTTTTTTTTGTAGTATAGGTACGGCAAACGGCCAAGTTCGTTTTTTGAATAGCACTTAGAATCACGAAGAGTTATTTTTTAAAGTGAAACTTCACCATCCGAAAATTTAATTGTCTATTACGCAAGCGGTCCGCTCTGCTGTATATTCCCTCTTAGATTAGAATGGCAGTGGAGTGAAGTGTGCACAGTTGAGTTAGCATCTTTACTCTTGTTTAATTTCGTTGCAATTCATCTATTATACCTTAAAGGACCTCGCCGTTTACTACACTGAGAAAAGAAAGAGTAGAAGTAGATGTAGATAATGAAACGGCATACAAACAGGAAGCTAGGGTCTTGCAAAGTTGACTATGGCGGCGTCGACCAAGTGATTCCTACCGAGCCGAAACCCGAGCTTTCGCCTACGCATTCTCAGAAGCCATAGACCGAGACGGACGCTTTCATGGCGTTTCTGTACAATCCGTGTTCATCGCTAGTGGGTGACGCCACTTTTTGAATAAACCAGCTTCGCCACATCCAGGCCTTGGCGAAACTTTCAAAGCAACCAGGAGTCGCTTGCAAGCTCGCTCTCCTGTCAACTAAGCAGACACACGTACGAACTGTCACACAAACAATCATAGCGCTACAAGTGCCGCGAGTCACTTCTCGGAAAACATGGCGAGCTACTCCGCGCCTTCAGCCAAACAGCCGGCACTATAAACGTCCAGAATGAAACGTGAGGCCGTCAAGTCGGCGCTTTATGCTAGTTCTACCTAGACCTGCGCCCGTTACTCCAAAAAAGTAGTTAATTACAATTAAAATCACTTGAACTAAAAGTAATGGATTACCGTTACATATTACTCCCCGTAAAAAGTAATCGAATATTTACTTCGTTACTTTAGTCGATTACTTTTGCGTTACTCCAAAGAAACACGCAAAAGACATTCAATATCTACTGCGTGTTTGAAGAAGGGGAAGTTTCGGGCCCCATTAAAAATAAAACAGATTCAGTACTATCTACTCATTATTCTAGGGTAATAGGTTTAGGAGGACGAATCTATAAAGTTTTATTTGACTTAAACAGGGGTTTGAGATAAACGACTTCAACGCTGTCCAACCGGGACAGAACTAAATCACACGAACATGCGACGAATGCACTTGGCGGTGGAGGCACGCACACCATTCGAATTACGGCATCGGCGAACTTGAAAGCACGATTCCCGTGGAGAAGTAATTTTTCTATGTTTGCTGCGTGATGCCTAAATATCTAGGGGCTGGTTTACCCACTAAAGCCAACTAGCTGTGAGACCTAGATGCGGTACTTGCGTTTGGTTAAGTACATTTCAAAGACTCCTGCTTGATAAAGGTTCTTATCCGATCGTGATCCACTTGATCTTCTTTCTTGATCACCAAACTTATCAAAACCAAAACTTCACACGAAAGATTAATGCACGATCTTTCAGCCGAACTGATTTTGCCGTTTAAAAGTTAATAAAAAGGTACAATTGCCAGTAAACAGCAGGCTCCCATGTCTCTCACGCGTTTGCATCCGTCTTACGATGTCTCAACTCCAGTGTCCAAGTTTGTCACTCTTTATTCTCAGAAAACTCGGGCTGTGTTCCCTTTTCCCTAAAATTTTGGTCTGGTACAATCCGATGACGAGAACCTCAGCAGTCTCGTTTCTAAGAATATTGGTTCAGCTTCAAAGTTCCCTGCCGTTCCGTTCCGTGAATTCCTTTCCCTTCCCCGCCAGAACTCTCTTCGCTAGCAAACCTCCGTCTTGTGCATACGTCGCTAAAAGCGCGAAAGCCATTGCATCGCCCTTCTTCCCCTCTATCCCTCCCTTTGACGGGACGGAAAAATTGTAACGAGTAATTTCGGTAACTCGTTACTGAAAAAGTAATGACAATACATTACAAAATTACGTTCTCAAAAAAGTAATGGATTAAATATTACTAAATGGAAAGTGAGGGAGAGGAGGAGACGAGACGCGCGGGGACGTCAGAAACCTTGTTCGAATGATTACCGGACGCCGCCGTTTCGCGTTCTAAAGCGTTCGGCGTGTGCAGTGGAGACAAAGGCAGATCTAGCTTTAGGTCTACCCACTAATCCTTCCAATCAGAGCCCGGCGTTCTGACGTCACCACAAGCTCTCGTCTCCTTCCCCCTCCCCCCCCCCCCCCCCCCCGCAGTCTCTTGGCGCACACGAAGCGAAAGACAAGACGTTAGCAAAGAGCCAATAAATGTTATAATGGGGAGTTCCTCTGGTGAATTTAGAGTTGTTTCAAAACACTTTTTTTGTTGTTGTTGGCATGTTCCACATGCGAGTGTGCGTTAGCATTTATCGCTCTAAAGGCGCGAGTATGAAGCGTATTTTAGATAGCTCCCTATTCACCAACAGAATTATCGTTCGCGTCGGGAGACATTGACACGTGCTATAGTCAAGAAGAAAAGTGAAACTAATAGACCAATCTCACCAAGCGTTCAACGCATGCGTGACGCCGCCATAACTTTAGTTCACAGGAGGCAAACGGCAGTGCACGAGAGGGCTCTGCTGTCTCGTGCTCGTACACGCGCAGAGCTCCAGCGAGGTTGTCTCACGTGCAGAAAGACTAAAGATCCCTCGATGCACTGCGGCAGCGGTGGCGTAGTCAAACTGGTTGGTGAGATCGGTCTATTGGTAAGAACTCTTTGAATTCTAGAGTATTCGAATCGGCAAATAAACTGATTTTCTAATTAGTCCCAACTCGGCTACTTCAGAATGCAAACATGGCGGCCGCCACGAAAAGAACGATCTACTATGAGATGACTGGAACCGCTGAATAAGCTAGGCGTATAGAGTATCGGCACGATCTATTCCCCGATTTACTTGTGGGCACCACGATTTTGGTGCTTGGTACAGAGATGTCACCATTGACGATCATTACGATTCTAAGACGTGGCATCTTGAGATTTAGACGCGGTGTCGGGAAGCTGCAGGTATCCGGTGCCTGGAACACGTTTCCGACTGGTGTGTTTACCGCGTCCTAAAAAGCGGTCCCTCCTTTTCCCTGATAACGTCATAAAAGTGTCACGCTGTCGTCGATCGCGATCATGGCGGTGTCCCTGCAGCTGTGGTGAGTTTGTGTGGCAGACGCCTGTTCCGCTGCAGGTCCCCCTCTTGCTTGAGAGTCCACGGAAGCTTCGTCAGCCAAGAGTTGATACGGTGCGAGTCTGCGACGGCAGCGACATTCGCGTTCGCTCGTGCATTTTCCAGCATTTCTAACGACCAACCACCAGGATCGCGACGTCCGACACTTTGGCTTTTCTTACGTCGTTTTTTTTTCTGCCACTTTGGGATTATTTTTGATGCATGGGCGGAATAGGACGCTAAACACACAAGTTCGGAAGACGCATTCCGGGCACAGTGGCGCAGGTGATATACGGAGAGCAAGTCGTCTGCTTGTTACGCGGCAGTGTCGGTGACGTCATAAGGACGCTGAGCTCTGATTGGCTTTGATTGAAAAGATAGTGGGTAGAGCCCCATTCTAGATGCCAGAAGCCAATCAGAGCTCGGCATGAGTCTGACGTCACCGCAACTCGTGCGCAAGAAGCCGACGACTTGGATCTCCGCATTCGTTTGCACTCTCGCGGACTAGCTGTTTCAACGTCCCCACGGAGGACGGAGAAACGCCTCCTGCGATTTCAGATTATACGCTTCAGATAACTGACAACAGTGATTGTAGCGCTCTAAGATGGCTGAAGCGGCTGGAGTGTCGTCTACTTTGAAGCGCAACTTATGTATTAACTCTAATAAAAAAATATCCTTCAAGCGATTTTAACGGACGCAGCGTTCGATAACTCGTAACAGCTTCTACTTCGGCACACCGATTAGGCCAAGGTCACACTGCTAATACATCATACACAAGACCGTCCGAAGACATTGTGCGAGGCGTATTTATTTCCTGCATGACGGTCCTAGTTCTCACGTTTGTCACACAAAACGTCTGTCCGCAAAGATGTCCGAAGCCTACATTAGTATATGAAGCGAATATGCTCCTACCATGCGTAGGCGTGTTTGCAGTCAGTCCTGTGACCATTGCTGCAGCGAACGCCATGTTTTATGTCTAATGTATACGAGCAGCGTGAGCGCGGCTTTAAGAAGCGCTTACCTGCATCTCACGAGGACGATAGGGAAGCTGGCCTGGAGCCGCAGGAGAACGCTTCCAGGCTGGGCATGACCGACGACGTCTTCTTCTGTGCCGTCGTTCACGTTGGGAAGAGCAGCAGACCTCTTCTAGCACGACTCGGGAGCAGCTCACGCGGCAGCCGCCCTCACAAGCGGCATTCTGAAGGAAGGAACTCAGGTGCGAGCCGACATGCTCCCCTTCCTCCGTGGGGGAGGGAGGAGTGTGGGGGAAAGACCAGGGGGGGTCGTCCGGTTACATCGGCGGGTGGTGGTGGCGGCGGTGCCGCGAGGGCCCGGCGTTCTTCGGCGTGCTCTTGGCCCCCACCACCCCCCTTGGAAACGAGGGAGGCTGGCATCCTGAAAGGGGAAGGAAAAGGCGAGGAAAGGGACGCGCGACTACTCAGCTCGCTAATCGGTGTCGCGCGGCTACCGTTCCCTTTTATCTTTTTTTATCGTTTTCACGCGAGTGAGAGTTTTTTTAACTTGGATTGCGCGAAGGTCGTAGGTTCAAGCCGTCGTTACACTGCTCATACTTCATGCAAAAGACTTCGTGATCGTAGCAGACATGACAGAGTTACCTGCGGGCACGCCTCACGGATGTTCGAAGCAGGTTTTACTTCGTACGTTGTATGCTTTGAAGAAGTCAGCAGACAGTTATTGTGCGATCAGTGAGCGATCTACAAGACAGAAGCACGACTCAGACTGTCTCCAGACTGTATTTTGTATAATGTATTTGAATTGTGGCCGCCGATTGACGGACCGAAAGTGCACTACTATATACTCCTCAGACACGTGCAATACAAAGTTCGTTCAATTTTAACTGTCCTTTTAATTTTTTATTTTTATTTTTACTTTTGATGCATATCATAGCTCACCTGCACTTATCACCTTTCGAAAGGACGGCTGTACAATTATCTCCTGATGTGAAGAATCTTTGTTCTAATTTTCCACATGAGAGTATAGTATACTGCGTACCACAGCCCTCGCGCCATAGTATATTTCAATTCAATTTAATTGAACCCTTAAATTTCACGTATTAGAAGGTAAAGGGGGGGGAGGGAGCTGCAAAGTTAACTAATAAAGTAACGCGACACTATCGTATACTAGACCGCATGGAGATAGGAGAGGGGTTTTCTGAATTAATAATGTTATTCGAGCACCTGCGGCTACCATTCATGGATGGTAGCCGCAGGTGCTCGGAAGGCTAGTTTCTGTTGCGAATATTCGATTGTGACCAATGAAATTTGGAGTAAGTTGGTCTTGGGAGTAAACAGTTCAATTTGGCCTGGACGGTTAGTGAGGGAAGAAATCTGAAATGCGCGTGAGCAGTACGCAAACCTTTCCGGGAGGAAAGACACGTATAACTGGGTTAGGGGTGATATTGTCTCGTTTTGTGTTTCAAGAGCGGGAGTTTTTGTTTGGGAGTCAGTACAGAGATATACTGGATGGCTCTTAATTACGAAGAGCATGATGTGTAGCCGTATTTTGTGCAACCTACAGCTTTTATTCTAAATATGTCTGAAGAGCAGTCCCGGACTGAATGATGTCATACTAAAATTGCGATAAAAAAACCATTAGATTCATTGAAAACAATATACGGACGAGAGGACAGCAAAAATAGGAATTCGTCTTTTGTCCATTAGACCCTTCCCGAAATATAGCTGGCCATTTTGATAACTATCATCATCTGAATGTATGGTACCTGTGCCGTGCTAATGGTGGCCTCCTGGATACTGATGAAGAAAGCTGACGCGCGAGCCTCACATTGAAGATTATAGTACAACGCGATGCCGAATTAGATAGAAGTGTTCAATCAGTGTATGTTCTGTATTCGGGTCCAATCAATCTTTTCGTCACAAAGTCGGCTCTAAGCCCCTCGATTACGGGAGTTTTATCGATGAAATAGAATGTTATGGCCGCCATTAGTACGGCGAAAGGTAAACTTCTAGGCGGACCACCAGATGGCAGTGGTTTTTTAAAAGGGCCCATTCCAAATATTTAAGCAATAATGAATACGTGGCCGACCTCGACCCTTTCACTCGGTGTTTTCACTTCTGAACAAAATATCTGAGCTGCTCAGTGGTAAATTATCGCGGGATCGCGAGTCTTCATAAATGTGTATATATATATATATATATATATATATATATATATATATAATATATATATATATATATATATATATATATATATATATATATAATATATATATATATATATATATAAACATGTCATACGGTACAATAGTAAGAAGATGACGAGATGTGGCATACCACGACGACGACCAGGTTTCCTCACGGCGGCCATCGTGGGGAGAAATCCTTTTCTGGCGCTTATCGTGCCACGACGCTACGGCACCAAACGTGCGCAACTATATACTCGACGCAAAAAGCAATCGTCACGCGCCATCAACCGAGGCGCCACGCCACGTCTCACCGCCGCCTTTCAACGGGAGCTTCCCCGGAGGAGGCGAAACATTCCAGAGACCCCCATCCTAGAAGACCTCCGGTGCGTCCCGCATCTATTCTCCGTCTAGACGCAACTTGGAAAAAGAGCGAACGCTATAAGCCCCCGACGAACCAATCAGAAACGAAGGAACGAGGCGCGTGACACCACAGCTCTCCGCAGAAGCACCGACGATAAGGTGTCACGTGACTTAACCCGAGACAAAGGAAGAGAAAGGCACATAAAAGGAAGGGACAAACACAATGTTGGACAAACACAAACCACGGTTAAATCGCAGTCAAACTGTTGGTGCATCCTACATTCTTCGAACATGTTTGCAGACGGTATTTTCTCGTGTGACCCTTGTTCGCACAAGGAAGGATAGATTGATGGATGGATGGATGGTAATGGTAATACCCTTTGTAACGGGCGGTAGCTTGCGCCACTTAGCCTAAGTCTAAGAAAACACGCCTCAGATTGTGTCTGTAGACTTCCTTTTGCATGGTACGATGTACCAGCACGGGGAACCGTGGCTCTGTGTGTCTTGAGTTTCCTCCACTGTTTCAGGATATAAGTTCAACGTCAACTTTTCACCAGCTCGCGTGCGCCTCGGCCTTTTTTAAAGTTGTCACGTGTTTTTTTTTCTTTCTTTTTTACGTTTCGATTGGTTCGTCTGGGGCCGTAGTGCTTTCGTCGTTTGCCAACTTCCGGCGAGACGGAAGATAGAAGCGATGACGTGTAACGGTACCCGTGCGGCCGAGGTCCCTGCAGCTTACACAGCCCTCCTCCGATTTCCTTCTATATCTGTCTTCCCCCGTCGAGACGGGCGGCCGCAAAACGGTATTGGCGACTTTGATGAAATCTTCCGGCCAAGCTTGGGCTGTGGGGACCACCGACGAACCGTCGGTGCCGCTTGTGTGACGAACTCTCCAGGACAGGCGTCGTGCACAATGGACAAAGAAGCGTGCTTCTACTCCCTCTTTTTGGCTCCCCGTTTTCTCTTTCTTTTCCAATTTTATATGTTGTCTTCTTTCGCTCCTATCTCGCCTTTTTTTTTTTGTTCTCTTTTTCGAGACATACATGAACTGCATTTCGCTATTGAATGCTCGTCTGCCGGATAACTATCCAAACATAAACAGTCCTAGCCCTAGTTTGTTCTTTTTTTTTTCTTCTCTCGATCGCTCTCAAGGAAGACGTTGTTTCCTTCTTTAGAGCCCGAAATGGAACGATTAAAACGACGAAAAGTAAAGAAGAAGAAGTTTTCAGAAAATGAGCAAGAGATGTGACGAATGTCCGAATGCGAAAATGCATGGTAGGACCATGGGTGATCTCGCATCCGTATGCACTGGGCTCGGCAACAATCTGGTTACACACTTCCAGATGCTCAAACTGGTTTTGCTATAGCTTTCCTGTTTCTATGGGTGTAAGTGTGCGGGAGCATCGTGTACAGGATGACTATTTAGGAGGGCGACAGCGCGTAAAGTCGCCACTCGCGCAAGTCTCAAGATAGCAAGCCGATTCCTGATGAACAGAACGTTCTTTACGTGCACCTTCAGTAGACTCCCGTCTAAGCAGAGAGCAGGAGGAGGTCAAAATTAGATAAAATACCGCAATAATATTTATCTAAAAGAAAAGAAAAAGACGCTATTAAGGACCGAAGTTTTCCCAGTATCCGTAAACTGAACATGAAGAAACCAATGTGCTGTGCTGTGTCTTTTGACTACCTCTCAGCAACCACAACAGTTCAATTCACGAGTTTTACTTTGTACTCATTATACAGGCTGAAATGACCACCACTTCACGTGCACTGAATGAGACCCCACTCGGTAAAAAATCGTCTTTCTTTGAGCTTCTCCATTTTCCAATGAATATTTGGCTTTCTAGTACAGTCAAATCTCGTTAATACGGATGCCGTAAATATGAATATCCCGCTGTATAGACAACATTTTCGGGGACGAACTTGGCAAATACATGCATTTTTGTCTTGTTATTATAAAAAGCACGCATTGTGGACAATTTTGGGTGGAAACGGAGGTGTCCATATTAACCAGACATCACTGTAATAATAATTAAAAAATTCCTTCTTGCTTTACCAATCCGCAGAAACACTTGGCGTCTTGACTTCAACATGCAACTGCATTTCATTCACAAAAAATAGTATTTATGCTTTTTTATTTTTTTAACGCTTAGATTTTTTTGTTTTTTGTGTGACTTGTCTGGAACAGGTTTTTTGTCGCTTTTCTGTTTTTTCTTTCCCGTCTGTGGGGCTGGCGGAAACGCTGTCGGCGTAGGCTACTCGGGCGCGGACGAATAGAGCTATTGCTAAATTAACCAAACATCAAGGAGAATGCAGGGAAAGTAGGTCTACGCAAAGTCTCTGGTAAAATTCACGCCTACAGGTAGCGCCAACGATTGTCGTGAAAACGCGCAAAACGCATGCCACGAGCGGGTGCTCCCCCGCCATTTGCTTCCAAGGGCCGCTCGAGACAAGGGCCTCGTGCAATATGGCGCATTTCACGCTATTTGATTGACAAGCGCCAACAGATCGAGCCATAGGGTCATTAGGTCTACGCGCCCCAAGTGCTGGCGTCTGCATCTGACTGCGTTGCGGCAGCGAGAAACCAGGACATCCCTGCTGCTTATATCGCGTGCCAAGATGATTCCTCAGAATTGGATTCCACGCTTCATACGAAGCACAGATGCCGGTGACTCGCTTTCGGTTCTCGACGCAACGCTGTCAAACGCATTCAAACGCAAGTGTCTGAACCGGCCTTAACTGTTCGAAAATAAAAGCCTAAAACAAATGGCGCATTGCACGCGCGTTCGTCAACGACCTATTTTGATTATTCAGGCGAAAGCCTTACTTGTCCAACTACGCGAGAAAGCGGCGGCGTTGTGCCCGAAAGATGGTCACACCAATACGTCATCAACCACGCACCTCAGAAATAAAACACAAAGAAAAAGCACAGCAACGCAGATGCTTCGTCGCGGAAGCCTGCGGGGGCACTCAAGGTCAAAGCGAACGCTCCTCAGAAATAAAACACAAAAAAAAGCACAGCAACGCAGATGCTTCGCTCCGGAAGCCTGCGGGGGCACTCAAGGTCAAAGCGGACGCTCCTCAGAAATAAAACACAAAGAAAAGCACAGCAACGCAGATGCTTCGTCACCACGGAAGCCGTCGTGAAGATTAAGCCGGTGGGGTTCGCGGCACCTGCGCAGTGGGGTTCCGTGATGTCACCACCGGAGCGCCATGTGGAAAAGGAAGATGTGGAAGCGGTGCTTGTAGGAATGCGAAAGCATTCCTACATGTAAGCAGTCTTAAGTGTCTCTTCCGAATTTTTTTATTATTTCTGTGTGAACTAGAGCCAAAACATTGGCGATGCAATGCTTTCGTAAATGCCAATCTTAAAAAAAAATGGTGTTGACAACGTTTTTTGTGTTGACACGAAATAAAATAGGGATCGTACTGATCAGTATGATTAAACTTCGCTTTATGATTTAAGAGTAGGCGCGTTCCTTAAATCACTATGCTACAACAGACAATAACACCCTTTTTAAAACATTTGCTGTATGTAAAGCCATTGTACTATATAAAGATATGCCGAAGTTTATGCCTACACTTACACACATACGTGTCCTTATGCGAATTCCTTGGCTATAAAAGTCATTGGCAATTCACAGCCCCGTCAGTAATCTGATTTCACTCTTGTCGCTTAAAATTCACCTGTTTAGAGTAAAGTTACTTCACTCTTGCTAGTAAGTCTGATCTCGCATGAGCTATTGCAGAACATCCGTCTAAACGGGAATCGGGGCCTAACAAAAAAGCTCACTAAGTCATTTCACAACTTGAGCTCGCAAATAGTGCACCTTGCGAGTGATAAAACATGAGGGGAAAAAAATAAGAAGCGACCTGTGAGGCGCTCACATCTAGTTGTCTGCGAATGCCTCGCCATAAATCATCCAGTACGGCATGAAAAATGTATGTCTCACTAGACCCCATGAAGCTGTCTCCTGGGGGTGTAGAATGGATTGCCTAGAGACACCGTAACTCATCAGGGTCACCAGAAGAAGTACCATAAAATACGCCATGTTTGTCACCTGCAATAAACAACTAGCAAATAAACTTTAAGCAATATTAGGCACTGTGACAGTCTTCATAGTTACTTATCTTGCATCTGCTCACGATACTTACAATTCAATCAATGGTAATTTGCTGCTCCGTTTGAAAAAGCAAAGACGCTCAAAATACGAAAGTGTGGCGGCAGTAAGGAAGTCAGACGCTAGCCTCATATTGACGAAGACATTCATTTTAGATCTCACGTCTTAGAAGATCACACCCGCAGCTCTTATCTGCGCCTTCGTAATTTGTAATTTTGGCTAATGCATTATCTAAACTTTGTAAGTTTAGATGATACAGACGTTCGTTATCAATTATTTAAATAGAGCAAGTTATACACGCGTTCAAACCTGAGGAGGAGACAAAGGATCGCAAGCACACGATACGTACCAAATTTTGGGTAGATTTTTATGCGAGCTATTTTTTGTTCCTATTTCCCAATCTCGCGTTTCACGCTGCGTGAAATACGCCATACTTCTTTTCATCTGTCGTTGGAGCGCATTCGACGCTATAGGAGCCAATAGAGCCAATCAAGCATGCAGCCTCGAAACGGCAGTCATTTATTTAGTTTTTTTTCACTTCGAGTCTTTTATACGGCGAACGCGAGCAAGTGCGGCGTGCATACCTACATTCCCAGCATTCTCCTTGATGCTTCGGGTAATTTGGCAAATCTTCTACCGGACTTTATCTGGTCGATCGCGTTGCAGCGTTTGCCGCGCGACGTGTGTCCACACCTGATCTTACACCGTGCACCGGACGCACCCCAGAACGAACACAGCTCACGAAACACCTTCCCCCTTATCCACCCCACCGGGACGCGGAACACGAGCCGACCTCCGACACGTAGCGCGCGCTCACCGCCGTCGACTCACGCAAAAAGCCCATCGAGATCGCGAAAACGAACCGCGCACCGGTGTGACGCTCGGCTTCACTCTGGCGTCTCGCCAAAGAGTTTCCCGTCAAACAAAGGCGCTCCGCCGCCGAGCGTAATAGACGCGGCAGCGGTGCCCTAGAAGAATCAATTCAAAGCCCGGCGCCTGTGCACACGCCGGACGCGACAACAAGCGGGCCGTGGCGTCGACCTGCAGGCTGCGTGCGTTGGCTTCTTCCGGGCCACGCCGCGTGTATGTTTGCGCTCCCGTTCGAGCCGCTGTAGTATAGTCGCTACTCCAGCCGAGCCCAATGTAGCTGAATCGTTGTTGGGGAGCCTGGGTTGGCGATTCCCCTTTTCTGGCTTCTCTCAGGATGTCTGAGCCTCCTGAGGTCTATATATACTCCGACGCTATAGGGTGCAGCACAGGGGGAACATGTGAGTGTTTTGAACGGGAGCGCTGGTCTATAGAAAGAATCACGTGCATAGATATTAGGGTCCTCTCACTGTCTGTTATTTAAAGGGGTCATAAAACGATATCGGGTTGGAACGTTCATGACTTTGAAGAGGCGTACTGGTCCTAGTCTGGCCCAAGTATACTCGCGCAGACCGCCAACTGATTCAGAAGCTTCTTTGTCGCGGTGAAAGTGTGGAAATAAAAGGGGACTATTTATTTCAGTCGTGCCTTCGTAAAGCTCGATGACGTAATTGTGGGATTGAAACCACCCACCTGACGACACTAGAGCGCGGCTCATAGATTGGACTAGAGCCACTAAATGAGCTGCGCTTAGAGTATCGGCACTCCGTTCGCCGACATTGCTGTGGGCGCCGCCATATTGGGGCTTGTGCAGAACAGACGCAACTGCCGATCGTCATGATTCAAAAGTGCGACTTCCTCAGCATTTGATTCGGTGTTAGGAAGCACATGTAATATTGCTTTTCTCTGTCGCGGACTGTTTAAACTTTTGTGGAGGACAGAAAAGCGTTTCCTGTGATTTCAGATAAAGCTTCAGATAACTGACAACCATGATTTTAAGCCACAATATGGCCAAGTGTCGTTACTCTGAAGCGTAGCTTATTTAGTGGCTCTAGATTGGACAAGAGAACTGCGTTAGCATCTCGACTTCGGCTCAAAAACAATCAACACCTCGGCTCGTGTCCAGCCACTGCGGTGATGAGAATAGTCGAACTCTACCAATGCCTGGAACTCAGCACGCGTTTTCTACTTTGTCAATTGACCCCGTAAGTGATGACGTCACAACATGGCGTTTGGGTCCAAACAAACCGTTGCTAGGGACGTTCCTATGGACTAATGCATGGAGACTCCACATGAGGCTAGATTTTTGCTTACAAGTACGTAAATAATTTTTTGTAAGCAACCTAACTTCTTGATATCTAATTATGAAGATGTTCTTGTCGTCTCAGTGTCATATTGCAACGATGAAAGCCATTTCTGAAGTCTTACACTCCGCTTTGCTTTGGTAGCAGACGACACGATAGATTTGCTGGCCTCTGTTGCAGCGGGCGTCTTCATTGAAATGCGTCAGTAAACAAGCGACAAAAACAAGTGGATTGCCGTGGCCGTAGAGGCCTCCGCAATGTGCGTTTTTTTTTCTTCTGTGAACAACCCAGCTTAGTTACGAGGGGTGAAAATGCAGTAAAATCAAACCACGTCACGCAGATCAGTTACGACGACGACCTGAAGTGCATTACCGGCGTAGTGCAGGCCACCATGAGAAACAAATCGTACGCCGTCGAGGTAAGTCGTTTGTTATTATATTACCTTATTATTGTGGTTGTCAGGTTATTAAAGAATTGCATGTCTATCGCGATTTCGCAGTATTTTGCTTCCCTCCCCCTTGGTATACATCAAATTCCGTGGATGTGCTCTTTGGTGAAGATCTTCATCGAACCCGCGATGCGAGTACAGTCTGTAATAGACTCACCTTATGTTTTTTATCCAGTTCTTTCGCGCTTTGGGGTCTTGCGGAAATCTGAAGAAACTGCAAGAATTTCTCTCCACGCGATGGTTACAACCAGGTATATGAAGCACCCTCGCATAGCGCGAGTCCGCAAACAAAATTTGGGATCTCAACCGTTCGCCTGAAGTGCTTTTCTCGCGGGTGCAATGCGATCTTTTAGCAGACTATCATCTCGATCAACGCCCGGACTTTCGATAAACCATATTTTGCATCGCACCCCACTATGAAATCTTAAGAGTGTATGAAACTCATTATATTTCAAACAAATGCGATGTCAGAATATCGTCTTTATTCACACGATGCAAACGACGGCCCCACTTGGACGGCCGGCGTGCGGCAGACGGCATACTTCTTGCATTCGTCGTCTGCTGCAGGCATCTTGAGGACCGGAAGTTGCAGTCGTAAATATTTCAGAAACGAGCGATTACCGGCACACTTCTGTCGAAACATATATGGCATTCAAGCTTTCTATATCTGTGATTTTTAGAAGTTTAAATCCTACTCCTGATTTTTGAATGGTCGGGTTTTCGTAGCGAAACCGAGCCACATGTATTCGTCCATAACAACGACCCTAGCAACGGTTTGTTTGGACCCATGACGTCACACTTACGGAGTCAATTCCAGCGCGTGGCTATGAATAACTTTGGCGGCTTAGGATAAGCACCAGGCCACGTGGCCGCTTGTTCGGGCTCCGAGTTAAGAGGATAAACGATGCTCATATTTCTCGTTTCTTTTTTTTTTTTTTTGGGGGGGCGACTGTCATTGCTTAGAGAGGAAAACCAAGGCAAGTTTATTCAGTTATTAACGTTAGGGACTTATTTTAAATAGTATTTAGCCAAAGTCGAAAAATCGTTTCATGGCTCCTCTACGCATGGAATGCTCTTTACCGGTACCCCTGATGTCGTCCGGCACGTGCGTCCGCCTGCAAATTCGTGAAATTGACGTCACGTGATGTCACAGTATCACGTGGTATTACATGATACCCTGATGTCACATCACGTGACCACGCCTTGTGACGCCAGGTCAACTGTCGCCACCACGACTTCAAACCGGGACGTCAACTGCCCCGCTAAATTTAGCGGGGAAATTGCATATGACGTCTGCGGTTCAATGTCTTCTAAACAAGTCTTAACGATAGCCCCTTAAATACTGCAAGTTAGCTGTCAATCCTGTTTTTCTACAGAAAGTCGTTGCCACTTGTGATTTACTTCCAATACAGTCGAGAGATAATTTCGAATAGAAATTTGTGATGATAAGTTCTTATACACACACACACACACACACACACACACACACACACACACACACACACACATCACACACATATATATATATATATATATATATATATTAGTCTGCAATATACCTGCTACGACGCGGCAGCCTTTTTAATAATAATAATAATAATAATAATTCTTTATTTTTCTGTGCCTACAAACAACTTTTCAGTCTCCACTGTGGTGCACTAAAATACTAAAATACAAATACGGCAAAAACTAAAATACTAAATACAAATACCACAAAAAAAATATATATATATATATATATATATATATATATATATATATATATATATATATATATATATATATATATATATATATATATATATATATATATATATACTATATCATTCTAGCCGGGATCATCATCGTGCACAAGCTACGTGAGGTTGAATGAGGTAAGCTAGCAGGAGTTAAAAAGGTTCAGAAAATGTAAGAAACACGAGAAAGATATACATACATAATAATCCAAATTTGTCTAGAAAAAAAAAAAATCAACGGCGGCAAACGTAAAATATTAAATAGCGTTTTTCAATTGTACAGAGTGCGGCCGTAAGGACCAACACATTTAGAACACCTTGCGAATGCGAATAGACCGATCTCACCAGCTAGTTTGAGTACGCCACCGCTGCCGACATGCATCGTGGGAGCTGTAGTCTTTCTGCACGCGCGACAACCCTGCTGGAGGTCTGCGCGAGCAGAGCACGAGGCGGCATGAGCTATCTCGTGAACTGGCGTCTGCCTTCTATGAACTACAGTAATGGCGGCGTCACGCATGCGTGGAACGCTTGGTGAGATCGGTCTATTGTAATTGTACATGCCTAAAACTGGGCACGCGAACGTCGTTTCGCGAAAATTTTTAATGTCTATACCCGGAATCATACTGTTTATACGTCATACAATGTACAGTCTGCAAACAGACCCGAACGCAAGTCGTCACACTGAGATCCGTGCTTCGAATGCCGCGTGGCAACGAGTGCAGGGAGAAAACTTGGCACGCGGCATTCGAACCACGGATATTGCGGTGACTCGCGTTTGCAGACTGTTTTTTTGTATGATGTATGAGCGAGGGTGTTACCCCGGCTTATGTATCTTAGAGCTCAACTCGGAGGTGCTGTCTGATGGATTTAAAAAAATCCATCAGATTTCGGTTACACTCCGCTCCTTTGGGAGCGGGGAATCTAGGTGCCGTTTGGGTAGGCTTTTCGCGTAACTTCAAAACTGGAGTCACCAGATCGCGGCATCACTTGGACAGGCGAGTTTAGGTGCCGTTTGGCGCGGCTTCAAAGCTGATGACGTCGGGTCGCTCCATGCTCTCGTATTAAAAATAGAGCAAAGGCTGCGGCCGTGCATTTCCTACGTTTTATATCGAATGTCCGTCGTCTGCACACTGGTTTGCGAGTTTCTTCTCAGGCGGTCGTCGTTTATATATTTCGTTGAAATAATAGACCGATCTCACCAGCCAGTTTGACTACGCCACCGCTGCCGCAATGCATCCAGGGAACTTTAGTCTTTCTGCACTCGCAACAACCTTGCTGGAGCTCTGCACGTGTGGAGCACGAGACGCCACGAGCCCTCGCATGCACGGCTGTCTGCCACCCGCTAACTAAAGTTATGGTGGCGTCACGCATGCGCCGAACGCTTGGTGAGATCCGTCTATTACTTATCGCGATCATCGTGCTCGTCGTCAGCTGCGTTCTGCGGCGTTTTCGCGCTCAGCAAGCCACCCGGGAGCGAGCGCGAAAATCAGTGAGCAGGCGGGCGATGAACAGGCTAGGACATGATGCACGGCAGCCGTTTTTGCTTTATTTTTAAGATTTCGCCACCTCCGAGTTGAGCTCTAAACGAATTAGATATAACTTCTTGCGAAACGACGTTCATGTGCCCACTTTCAGGTACATATACGTTTAGAATTCGAATTTTTGCAAGGTGTGCCAAACGCGCTGGTCCTTACGGCCTCACCCTGCACATACACACCAGGCATCTCCTCAAGGCTTTAGACATGACGGACTCAGAGAATAAAACGATAACAATATTAAGAGGCATGGGCAGATCGCTCTTGCAGTTACGAAATCGCGTGCGCTATCCTCTAAACATTATTCACTGAGGAAGACGAATTAATAAATTAATTGTCGTTTGATTAAATCATCTCTGATCATTGCAAATTACCAACGTGGTGATTACAGTAACACAGGTGACAGTAGGTGGGCGAATATTACAAGCGCGCAGCTTTGATCCTAGGGTACTATAGGGTAAGTCCTACTAGAAAATGCCCCCCCCCCCAAAAAAAATAAATAAAAAATAAAAATATATTTTTTTCCGCAAAAATAATTTACGCATTGTCGAACGCTTATTTTCCGCCAAAGTGTAGCCCGAGCGATCCGAACCGGCCGCCAAAGTTTCAGAACTAACTTTTATCAAAAGTTATAAACGATTTTTTTTTTTTTAATTTGCAATAGGAAGATTGCGGCCGACGGAGCTGTCGAATACATGAAGCTGAATGGTGCCAGTGACCGACAACGGCCGAAAACGAGCCCTTTCCATTGAAAGTTTCAGAAAATCACTTATAACTTTTGAAAGAGATAAATGTTAGTGCTGACACTTTGGCATCCGGTTCGAACCACTAGCGCTACATTTAGGCGGAGAATGAGCGTTTGGCGATGCCTAAATTATTTTTGCGGAGAAAAATAAATTTTAACTTGTTTGGCGAGACACGCTGTATGAGATTCTAAAATATTTCTACAAAGTAGGACACGATGGAAGGTCAGATGTGCCACCCTAAAATAATGTACGATGAAAAAAAATGCTTCTAAATAAATTATTCGTTCAGGCTCTCCTCTGAGTGCCCGTTGAGTACCTTCTGGATCGTGAAAACGATTCCCGCGAAAGTCGCATTTTTGTACGCTGTTCAATTTATTTGCTGATATCATCATTGACAATTCCTATTGACAATTTGTTTACCATGCGGTTGCATAGTCACTCTAGAGATTCTAAGAGCTTCGTTTTTTTTTTTTTTTTTTTAGTTTAGAGATATATTTAAAATCCAATGTTCAGACACAACAAAAATTCTTAAACCAAACAAGAGGTTTGTAAAATAACGAATAAAGTCGCAGGTAAACCCCTAGACAGCTGCAGCGAGACTAAAAGAACGTATATATGCACACAAAAAAAAATAAAAGTATTGCAGGATACATGTATTTTTCTGCTCAAGTGTGTGTGTGTGTGTGGGGGGGGGGGGTGAGGCACAAGGAGGAGGGGGAAGGGGAGCAATTTTAAAATACGATACTCTATACTGAGTGAGTTAAATAATGTGGATCTAGTTCTGCTACCTCAAAAGGGGGAAAACAAGAAAACAAACAAAGAAAGTACGAGAATGCCTCGCTCTTTGCAGTTGGACGTCGTCGTGTTGCTTTTCCTTTGGGATGTTGCAAGCGCGCGCTCACCATCAAAGGAAAGGAACAAACCGCACCCAAAAGATCGCTTCAACCCGAGTCCCTCGCTCCCCTTTTTTCGAAATTTTGAAATTTTATTTCGAGATCTTTTTTTAACAGTCGGATCGTTAAATTCACATCGGTCCAACGACGGTCAATGCAAACGTTTCTCGATGCAGCAGCAGCTATGCCGGAAAGCTGATACAAAAGGACTGTCACGTCCCCTCGTTACCAAGACGTATTTGAAACCCTGCACGTTGACGGAGCGCAACTTCTAAAGCGCCCTCTCAGCGCGCAAATTCAAGAAGCCATCCAAAGACGGTCGTGGTTGAATTTGTATACCCCAGTCAGTCACCGACAACTTTAGAAGCGGAGGGTTCAATCATTTCAAACCGTGTTCCATCGGTGGATTGAACACAATTGAGTCCCAGCCGCACGCTGTGCCCACTATGTTGCAGCGAGACAGATGACGTCATCACCTAGTCCAGTGGGGATTGGCGGTCGAGTGTGTCCGCGTAAGCGCAGCTCGGAGTATCTGGATCGAAAGGCTCGCACTGCAGAACCCAGGAATCCTACACTTCAATCCTACACTTAAAAAAAAAAAAATGGATGTCGTTTTACATTTTTTTGTTTCTATAATTAAAGTTCCGCGTTTTCGGTTTCTTTTTTTTTTCAAAATTCGGCGCACTTTTTTCGGTGTTTTTTTTTTAAATTCAATTTTCGGTTTCTTTTTTCGGTGTACAGTTATGCCCACAAAAGTTTATCGGCTTTTTTCGGCGAATATGAAATAAACACCGACGGACACCGGATCAGACGATCTTTGTAGCTCTGATATTTGTGATCACTCAAAGAATAACGGCACAGATACATTGAAGAAGAAATGGACACTTTATTTGGCATATGTGTACAACTGTAAAAGAAACAAGAAAAAAAAACACAGAAATACAAACAAGTCAGATAGGACGCATATATGCCCAAAAAACATAGAACTTCACCTTCTGTACATCAGGATTACGTGATCTTATTATAGTACGCACACATGTACTTTCCCAGGTTCTCGTCGATCCGCACTCTTTCTTTTCTGTTATTATGACCCTGAACTTTGAGAATGCCCTCTCAACGCTAACACTGGACACTGGCAGGCAGATGAGATGAAGCACTGCCTGAGCCAAAATCGACCAAAAGAGACACGATGCGACGTTTTGAAGCACAACACAAAATGCAGAGCTTGCATCAAGTCAGTCTTCCTTACAACCAGTTTGAAAACACGCTCGTACATGGCGAAGTCATGGGGCATTTCGGACTTCACGTTCCGATCGATGATGGGCACATTAAATCAAAACGTGCTGATGGCATCCGTGTATCCTCATACATTCGGACACGTTTCGAGAGACACTGTCGTTCCACTTTTGGCCACGGCTCTGCGGTATGACTGGAAGGTCAAAGTGACCTTTTCCGGTTAAAACTGAATTTTAGAAAATGGATTCGGCGTACTTTTATCGGTTTTTATCGGTTTGAACCGAAAACTCCGAACCCTAGCTATAATGCACCCCAAAGTTTTTGTTTGACGTGCAGCGCACTGACGCCGAACAGACGGCCCCAACCTTGGCAAGGGGCTTGAGAACGGCGAGATATACCTCAATAAAAAGCTAACGTACGTATCAAAGTCTACGAAAAAAAAATACTGAAGTTTTGCAGTAGGGCCAAGAAAATCCCGATTACTTTTTTTAAAGTCAGTAACACGTACATTAGCTATATTAAAATTACAGGAGGACACTCAAGACTGCTTATGTGTAAGAATGCGAAAGCATTCCTACATGCAGCGCATTCCTACAAGCACCGTGCCACGTCATCCTATCGCACACGGCGCTCCGGTGTTGACATCACGCTCCCCCACTGCGCACTGCGCAGGCGCGGCGAACTCCGCCGGCTCCACGGCTTCCGTGACGGTGCATCTGCGGTGCTCTGCTTTTCTTAGTGTTTTTTTCTGAGGCGCGTCCGCTTTGACCTTGAGCGCCCCGCCGACTTTAGGAGCATCTGATACGATGCGTCGCAGCCATTTTAACTGCCGTTTAATTTAGATGCCTGTTTTTCGCGGTCACAGTCCACGCCGGCTGCGTTCATGGGACAGTTAATGCTTTGCATTAATAAGTTGTACCACTCGGCTATCAAGCCGCGCGTAAAAGTCGGTACCGTCGGCTCGACGTCGGCGCGCGGTACGTCGAACTGAAGTTTTGGGGTGTCTTATATGGGGCAAGGGGTGTAAGGGTTTACCCTTTTTTTTTTAGAGTGAAACTCCTACCCGTTTTGATTTAGATGAGCATCGTGCCGGCGTGCGGTTGTGTATCACGACTGCGTGATGCACGTTAAAGACCCCAGGCTAGCTGTAGTACTGCACTGGTCGAATTTCTCATCTACAGCGGAAATCAGTGTCGCCGCATCTCAAAGGCAGGCCGACATTAAACTGCACAACCACAAACATTCTTTTTTTTTTATTGTTCTAGTTCATAGGCTTTTTGTTCGTGTAAACACCGAACTGTGTATATGCACACTGATCTGAATAAGCAAACAAAAATAGCAGGACGTCGTTCCTTTTGTTTTTCTGGCGTTTGCCGTTATCGCCTGAAAATAAAAAAAAGCTCAAGAAACGCTGGGTGTGACTTATTAAGTTCACGCTTCTTGCTTCGTAATTCGTTCTTCGGAGTAATTCATTCCTAGGCGAAATTCGTTCTTCGGCGTAATTCGTTCCCCGGTGTAATTCGTTCTTCGGTGTAATTCGTTCTACGGCGTAATTCGTCCCTCGCCGTAATTCGTTGTTCGGCGTAATTCGTTCTTCGGCTAACGTCGCAATTTAATTCGTAGCGGAGGGATAATATAAGATGCTTGGAAATGGTAACGTCGACCTTCGTTTCTTTACCTGTCAGAGACTATAGCTGAAGTTGTCTCTATTCCCCACGCCACTCGCCACCACACCTGCTCCCCCCCTCCCCCTCCTCCTCCCCTTTACGCGTTCAGCCTCTCGTCGATTGGTGCTCGGCAAATCAGACGATACAGCAACCGACATTCTATGGACAAAGTGCACAGTGTACGCCTCCTCTTCTTTCGCTCGCGCTATCTCTTTCCTTTTCCTTACAAATATTTTACCGTGTTTTATGTTTTTTTTTATTTTTACTTTTGATCGGAAAGCAATATGTGCAGCAGACAACTCCGAAAAATAAATCGAAGAAGAAATCGGGACGTTGTCGTCTGTCTCCTTTGATGCGCGAATCCACCCCCGAATTAGGTCTGACAATTCGGAGCTGGAAAATGATTCCGGCTTTCTCGTCTCCCTGTCGCAAATTAAAAGCGAAGAAAGGAAACTGAATCGGGACAAGAACCAACGAAAAAAAATACGAAAAAGAAGAAAAGGACGTCTTTACCGGTCGTCTAATTCTGAAAGAGCAAATCTCTCATCACACGACGAAGGAGACGCCGCTCTCTGCGCGAGCTTGGAAACGAAGCGACAGAACTTTCTCTTTGTGCGCAAAGGTTCTATAGACTCCTGCGCAGCGCAGCTCTAACTTGGCTTACTTTCTCGATTATTCCGCCCCCCCCCCTTTTTTTTTTCCTTCTTTTTGCTGCTTTTTATAGATTGGTTCTCGTCTCGTCATCAAAAGAACGGATAATTACGACGTTTCGTACCGTGAGAGTCAAACGGTGGCTTTGAGATGAAATCTTAGACGAGCACAAAGGAACCTGCATGCGCCCCGTTTCGACGCCTCTGTATACACTCGCTTGCCAACACTATACGCTTTTTAGAGATGCACAGAAGACCGCATTCATCGTTATATGCTTTATCCTCCGTTATATTTGCATTTATAAGTGCGTATAATACACTTCAACATGGATCTTAATGTGCATATGAGTAATTTACGTCACTTGGATGTGCAGTATTTGGATGTGCACGTGCGATACAAAGGACTAGGAGTGAACGTTTTACGGCCTTCGGCATTTCTGGGTGTTTGCGGGCCAACGTATCGGGCCTTCGGCCTCTCTGTGAACTCCCGACTCTCCTGAGTCAAATAAATGAAACGAAAAGAAAGTGAAACCATACTTGAAATATAAGGCTCTTGTAGTCTGTTTTTGTGCCTCACACTCAGCCGCAATCAGACGGCTCATACATCAGCTTCGTTCGACTTACCTGCATCTCCTGCACCGGTGCAGAAAAGTGTAGGACAGTGTACTTCCGGTCCTATCTCAAATACACATACCGGAAGTACACTGTCCTACGCTTTTCTGCATCGGTGCAGGAGGTGCAGGTAAATCAGACGTAGCTATCATACAAAAGTCACGGTATTCGCAGCAGACATAATAGGGAAGCTTTAGGGAACCGTTTTTGCACATCCCTTACGCTACAATGGGTCCTCCAGTACGAACTTCGCATGCGCGAGTCTTCATGCGGTAGCGCATGCGCAGTTAATACCGGAGGGCCCATCGCACCGCATGGTATGTGCAAAAACGGTTCCCTAAAACTCCCTAGTGTCTGCATTATCTGGGGAGAGGCCTCAACCGTGTTAAAAGCATGTTTGCTCTCATACAAATGTTTGCTTCCTACATGTCTGCGGAGAATGTTTGTATGACCAATGAGACAGGGCCGCCATGCAAGGAACAAACAAGTCTCAGACACTGTCTGCAAAGTGTATTTTGTATGGTGTATTCGTGGTGTGACCGCAGTTGGTTTATTCGTTCTTCACGGGGTTGTACTAGCATACAGCTAAATGCGGACGCATTAGTGAGGACAGAAAATAAAACATATACCGATGTCCTCCTATAGCCTTATTACCGCCAGTCACTGTTCCTCCGCGATGAGCAAATAGTACGCTACCGAGAAGCCTTCCACGCTGACGTCACCGAGATCGACATGGCTGCCGGCAATCCCTGGTTGCATGATACGCGGCGCGATTCAGAGTCAGGGCTGGTATACGTGGTGGTGTTTATTTTTGGCGCACCCTTAACTATAGCAATCCATTCAAAATAAAAATGTGGCGCAGTTTCTAATAAAAGTACTATATACTCAACTGAATTTCGAATATGTTTCGAACATTTCAATGGCTGTTTCAGTGCGCATTTGTGAAATACATAATAATAAAAATAAAAATAGTTTATTTTTTATTTTTTAAGGCATGTAATGATTGCTAACGGAACCACCAGTCTGAAAAAGTCTTACCCGCCATTTGCCCGTCCGTACGTGCATCCGCTCTTAATTTTGTGGTGAGTTGACGGCGCGTGACTATAGATCAGTTCAGTTTCCTAAATATAGCGCAAAAATTGGTAAACAATATAGGCTGCACTCCCTGAAAACGATTTTTTAATATCTTCGAGACAAATTAAAAGGATCGCATTCTAAATACAGTCTTCCGTGCTTTAAAGAACTTTAAGAATAACGGTTGCTGCCAATTTCTTCCTTTTTTGCGAGTGTGTGAGTGCGTGCACGCGTGTGCGTGCGTGTGCGTGTGTGCGTATGTGTGTGTGCGACTAACATCAGTGCTACGTGGGAGAGGAAACCTCGTCTCATCATTCTGAAACTGTGGCTCTTTCCTCTCATCTGTCCTCAGCGTCTCGTGGTTTGAGGTATGCTAAACAGGCCGTTAAATCGATCTACACCGTTCACCTAAAAAAAAAAAAAAAAGCACAAGTAGCGCTGCATCATGATGAGCCCTTAGACAATAGCCTGCGCATAATCGTAAAAATTTTCGCAAAAAAAAAGAAGAGAAAAAGTTAGTAGGTTTTTGAGCCAGCCTCCCATTAGCATCTCATTTTATGGCGCGCCTTCAGGACCCGAAGCCCCGCATTAGGTATGCATTGAAAATCCGGCCACTCTGTCGCTGGCTCAAACTCCCCCGGGGAGGCAAAAAGATTTCGGGCTCGTTCCTCGGTCCTGCGGTTTATATTGTATCATACTTACGGGCGTCTCCTTTTAACCATGCAGCGGGCTCGCGAACTTTCCACAGTTTTTGAGAACCGCTGTGCCTGGCGGGCGATCACAGATGGGCAACCACAGTCAGTTTCTTCGCATCTTTCGCGGGTGTAGGTCTTTTGGTGTAGTTTATTTTTTCTTTCTACTTTTTTTTTTAGAATAGAGACTTGAAGAGAGAATTTAGGTTTTAGTTTCTCTATTAGATGGAGATATATGTACAAGACGCAAGCATTTACTGCTTGTCGAGCTTCCGAAGGCGGTTATATATGGGCACAAACGGAGGGACAGGAGAAAACGAGAGCGCGAGGGAGCGTCAGAACGCCGATCTCCGGTTGGAATGATTAGTGGATAGACCTAAAGCTAGATCTGCCTTTGTCACTCCTGATATCGTCTCCTATATGCTGACAAGTCCTGGCAGATTGCCACGAGAAGCGGCCGCCGAAATGGAAAAGGTGAAGCAGCAGACAACGGAGGAGAGGAGAGCCACGTGACTGGCGCCCCGCTGCGGCGAGACGCCGAAACACACTTCTCCCGGACCAACAAGTGTGTGTTCGGGTTCTCGCCGCTGTAAAAGCTGTGCGCTGACGTCTAGCTTCCCCGAGAAAAGGCTCTTTGATGCTCTCCGCTACCAGATCCTCAAGCTCCAAACCGGGCACTCTATGGCTCCCTCGTTCGAACTGCCAGGTTTTGTGAGTATAGAGGAGGCTATGCTACTGCACTCGTCGAACGCGTTCGAATGCGACAGTCAAACGCCGGACGCCGGCGTTCCGAGTTCTAACGCGTTCGACGAGTCCAGTGGAGACAAAGGCGGCAAGCTTCAAGTCTACCCTCTAATCATTCCTGTGAGAGCTCGGCGTTTTGTCGCGTATGGCGTCCCCGCGCTCTCGTCCCCTCCTCTCCCTCAATTTCTTGCCGCATACTCATCAATCATGAGTAAAATATAGTCAAATCAAAAATTGCATTGCATTTGCTTCGCCTTTATGGTTTACAGAGTAGATGAAAGTGAGAATTGTTTTACTTAAAACTGAGAACAGACTAGACGCGATATCACACGAGAAATATTATGTACATACTAAAAATGGCACGCTATTCATATGCTAAGCAGATAGTGCCAGTGATTTTTTTTTTTTACACGGCATTTTCGATACGAGGGGGAATTATATTTAAGCTCATAGCGATTCACATTTAGATATTTACATATTTGGTATGTTTATTTTTACAAATAGATAGAGCATAAAGTACACATTTTTTGTCAAGCTCAGCCAGAAATGCTATCGTCGTAAACTATTCGCAGAAATTTAAACGAAAGCGTCGTAACTGTTTAAGTGCCAAGGATTAAGAAAGTGGATATGCTCAATGCTCTTCACAAACGCACGACGTGCCCAAGGAGTAGTGAACCTGCCTGCCGTATATGTCGTGGAACTTAAAAATTGAAAGGGGGGGCGCTTTTTGTTCGTTTTTTTTTCTGGGCGGAAACTTTGTTGGCATCCTCTTCTCGTTCCTTGCTTCTCGCAGTGTTGTATGCTAGGAAGGCGTTTAGAGGAACGACGTTTCTGGAACGCGTTCCGTTTAGCGAGGAACGGGAACGCCGCCGTTCCATTCTGCGTCAGGGTGAAACTGGAACGGGAACTCGTAACGGCTTCAAGGAAACAGCAAAAACAAAGTGTTATTTTTTGTTTTGTTTAAGCGATAGTTGAACGGGCGACACTTTGCAAAGATTTCGAAGCCGTCGGCTGTCGTCGCCGTTAGAACCACTAAATAAGCTACGCTTCGGAGTAACGCAACTTCAGCCGTCTTGGTGCTTGAAATCATGGTGGCCAGTTATCTGAAGTTTTATCTGAAATCGGGGAAACGCTTTTCCGTCCTCCAGAAATGTTAAAACAGTTCGCGACAGGGCAAAACAATATCACTCGAACGTCCTAGCACCGTATCTAAAGCTGGGAAAGTCGCATGTTTGAATTGTGACGATCGACAGTTGCGTCTGCTAAGCATCAAGCACCAAGGTGGCGGCGCCCACTAGCAGATCGGTAGAGCCCTGCGCACATACGTCAAATTCCAGAACAGCGATTCGACTCCGAATCCGTGCATTCATGTTACATCAATAAATCAAACGTGAGTTTAAAAAAAAGCGTCTGGGTGGTACTTTATAAGCCCTTTGATTATCGTTATAGAAGAGCTTTTCGAGTCAGAATACGGAGAAAGTTATTTTATCTCATTTTATTTTAGCGTATTTGTATTATAATTTATAACTTACAAGCGATCATCTTTCCAAAGACATTCCACGTCGCTGGAAACATGATCGCAGTTATAAGATCGTCCTGGGAGTCTGCGACATTCTGCAAAGAAGATGCGCTCAAATGGGGAAAAAGGTAACTATTTTTTTCTTAAAACCTAAACATAACCTAAACATAAACATAAAAATTAATAAATGACAAACTAATAGATTGTGTCATTCAATTCAGGAAGAAGAGGAAAAAAGTGGTAGAGGAAAGGTGGTCACTCACCATAGCGGAGTACTCGTATGTACGCGGTAAGACTCAAGTAACATCCCTGGGATAGTATCACAATATTCAATAATGGTAACACCTATCGGTTTCAGTTTTAAACACGACCCCAAACTGCATGCTCCGAACTACATACTTACCAAGAACTAGCCAGGTGTCGAGGAAAAATAAAACCGCACACACACGCCACGTTTTACTTGTTGGGAAGGCTTCTATATACTTGTGGTTTGCACGTTTTGGGTTTTCTTTGCCCGAAGAACGTTTTCCGCTCTTTTTCCTGCCAAACAGTGACGCTCTTTTCCAGGACGATTGATGCTCCTATATTTTTTACTTTTTCTAGGGGCAGCATTTTTGGTGAGATAGAACGTTCTAAAGCGATCTTTGGTGAGAAAACTCTATCGGCTACTTTTTCTCGAAGATAGTAATTTGCTCCCGCGAAACATTCGATTTTGCTATTCACATGTGCAAATGAAATTATTATTATTATTATTATTATTACACTATATCACTCTTTTATGAACTTTACACTTTGCGGTCGTAAAAGTTTGTAGGCAGCCTCTGTAAAAATGTAGATCCCGATTCGCGAGTATCCGCATCTGATCCATATCCGATCCGCAATCCAGAAAATCTTATTCATTTTTATCCGCATCCTCCAGTTGACTGCGGTTATCTGCGGATGATCCGCGGATATGCTGGGCTCTACAGATCGGGGAACGGAGTGCCGATACCCTAAGCGTAGCTCATTGGGGAATTGTAGTAGACCGTTTCCGCAGCTCGCTAAGCACCCGGATAGCGCTCCGTAATCCCCCACAAGACCTTGAACTATGCAGATAAGGCTGGCGGCGGGCATGCGCAGGTGCGGCGTTTTCTTCCGGGATACCGTAGCGGAGGAGAAAAACGGTCTACTACAATTCCCGTATTAAGTGGCTCTAATCGCCGCTATGGAAAAAACAAAAAACAAAAAAAAAACTTCTTTTCTTTATTTTTGGCGCGATGCCAGGGAAGTCGGGTTTTCCCGTCGGCCGCGCCGCGCGAAGAGAGGAAAGAGGCGTCCCACCAGTAACGGCGCGACGAAGGGAGGGCCTTCCTTTCGTCCGCTTCAGACACCAAGTTTTCAAACATTACGCATGTTATACGAAATCCCACTTTGGCAATATCCAGTTGCTACGCGTAATGTTGGAGATGGTTTCAGAAAATTTCCACCACACTTACCCAGTTACTTCACGGGTCACCGAGCACTCGTGGCAGTCGTCAGTGGCATCCACGACGCCAACCACGACGGCTACGAGAATTTAACCTCCGCGACGGTGCTACAGCTGGTGTAGCGGGTGGTTCCCGCTACACATTCTGGGCGAAAAACACGACATTTTACATATAGATATACATATATCTGCAATTTTACCTCATTTTAGTAGGCACTCATGATTTTTTTGTTATCAACTATTTCAACCTCCGACTTCAAGGAACAAAAAAAAAAAAGAAAGTCTAACATGCAGTAAAAAAAAAATTGGAACGAATGGGATTATAGCGACACGACACGTAGTTCGATGTGAATATCTTTACAGTAGTGACACGTTTCAATCTTAGAAACGTAACGGGAACGCGTTCCTTTCTCGAACCACCCAAACTTGTAACGGGATCCGTTCCAAAACTGAGAAAGAACGAGGAACGAGCTTTCTTCCTGTTTCCGAGGAACATGTACAAAGCTGGCTTCCCGCGACGGTCGCGTCCCTCTATCCCGACGCACTTACGCCCACGAAAGCGCACGGATCCTTAGATGCCACACAAAGTGGTGCGTCGCCGTGCTCGGCGGTCTTCCTGAACAGCCACTCCAGATGCCCCAAAGCGGGGCGAGCGTGTCTTCGACGCGGCTACCCACTTAGCCACGCCGGGGCGTCGGTGAAGGCTTCCGTCGGAACGGTGTTCGAGGGGCCCGGCAACATTGTTGGCGCCGCTGCAACGAAGTTTATTTCCGGGGCCTCGGTGTGCCCCGAGGCGTCGATCTTTCCCCGGAAACCCGGGATGGAAGGTGCGGTATAAATGAGGTGCTGTATCGTTTGTACGTTGTTCCGAGGCAAGAGACTGTTTACACCTGTATAGGCTAACTTGTCCTCCCCTCCTTACCTTATATTTTGTTTTTCCCTTCTGCAGCTTT
This sequence comes from Ixodes ricinus, assembly GCA_037355805.1. Taxonomy (NCBI): domain Eukaryota; kingdom Metazoa; phylum Arthropoda; class Arachnida; order Ixodida; family Ixodidae; genus Ixodes; species Ixodes ricinus. The sequence goes on along the minus strand of JAZHYW010024890.1, from coordinate 76,776 downwards.
CTGACTTCCTCGGTTTGTAGAAGCTTTCTGGCAGATGAGATAAGCGGGGCCCGGTGTTTCGGGGTGATTTACGTCTTCCTCGGGGGCTCGTATAAATTGAGTTTGGCGGTGAGTCGCGTGTCGCGTTCTATAGCGTCACCCTTTCGAGTCTCGCTTACTTCTTCCGCTGTGTGCATTGTCTTTACCTGGTTCTGAAGTTCGTTACCTACTCGCGAGGTCCCTGCGCTTATACTTCGTTTCACTGTAGCTTAATTGGCAAAGAGCGAACGCTACTGCCCCTTTGAACCAATCGCGGAGCGAAGGAGTCGTAGCACGTGACAGTCCTTACTAAAGTTACAGGGGCGAGAACGTCACTCAAGCAGTTGGCCAAGAGGGGAAGGAGGAACTCCTTTCTTACCTGGACCTTCTTTTGTGTGTCCCGCACGTCGCTTCTGTCTTGCCAAAACCGGAGTCGCGCTGGTGTTCGTTGCAGGAACGATCCGAGGGCACGCCTCGAGCAAGTTCGGATCATGTTTCTCGTACACATGGATGCTTCGAACGAGTCTTTAGACAGCGTTTTGTATGACCAATGTGACAGCATGGTCGTACAAGGAAGGCTTCCGACAATGTATGCAGACTGGCTTTTGTAAGACGCATTAGCGGTGTGACCGGGGCTTAAAAGATTAGCCCGTCCCTTAAACTTGCGTACAAAAAAAAGCTTTTTGTTTCTGTTTCCCGCACTTTTTACAATACTGCGCGTGACTAGTGAGATAGACTATAGTCACGTGTCACCCTCTGACGAGCTGATTGGCTCATTGAGACCGTAGCCTTCGTCGTTTGCCAAATTACAGTAAAACAAAGTAATGCAAGAAAAAAAAAACACGTACAAGCGAGCGCGCGTGCGAGAGAGAGAGAGAGAGAGAATTAACAGCAAGTAAGGTATTTCGAACAGGATTCAGGTAACTCAAGCCGCTTGCCGTAACAGCTGTTGCTCTGTGGGAAAGTCATCGTATATATAAAGGGAAGTAATTCAGTGGAACATTAGCCAGCCCCGCGGGTGTACATAACCGGCTTTTATACTCCGTAGGTCTTATCCGCATGTATTTGTATATGGCTACATATCCGAAAGTTATGTGCGAAAACAAAACAGCTGCTCAGTGACAATAAATTATCGGAATCTTCAGCTTTCCAAGGGAAATACGAAAAAAAGAAAGAAGGCTTATATGTAAAGAAAACCGCCCCATGGTACCTCGGCCCTCAATAATTTCTCGAAGACCCAAATGAATAGCTGGAAAAAGTCTAGTATTTGCGCATTTCTAGACGAGGCCCATGCATGCCGTATACGTACGAGCTGCAAATGTTCGGTTCCAGTGGCCCGCAGTATTAGAGGGCTCGATGGTCCCTGCTTCACATGTGACTGTTAGCAGAGCTCCCACAAAGAAATACCGAAAACGTCTCAATGAGAACGGAACCGCAAGCACAGCGGGGAGCGTACGAATTCTCGTAGCCATTGACAGGCGCTCGCTCCGACCCGCATACTGCAAACTCGCAAAGAACGCCGAGGGTATCGACAAATGGTAAACATCCATTCACAGGGCCAGCGGGAACCTTCCTTTAGAACGCCACTGTTGCACACATCTACGTTTCTTCGCGAGCGTCATACACGCGCATGTATACCCACCAGAATGCACACTCACATTCCATACACACACACACACACGCAGGAACGTGGTACACATATATACGCGCACACGGCGCGCCAGGAATTCTTTCTTGCGGTGCGCCAACGGCCGCCACCCCTGGATCCGGGCCATGAAATGAAACGTCGAAAGTCTCTTTGGTCCGACCCGCGGCCTGAGCCGATAAGCTGCGCACAGTCGACGGACTACTCTCTCGAGTTTGACACCTCGTGCACGGGAGGGCTGCCCACCGCCCGGAACCTTTGCCCGGAGGAGACGAGACTGTAGCGTTACAATGACACTGGCGGTTCCTTTGCCTTCCCGTCTTTTCTTTATTGCCGTCGGTGGGGGCTCGTCGCGAACTCCTCCCGACTTCATTCACGGGGAGTCCTTTAAGATGGGGCACCACAATGGCCACCGCTTCTCCAGCGCATGCGCAGGGGGAGTGAGGTCCCCCGCCCGCGCTCTCTGTCCGTGTGTGCGGAGCAACTAATTCCCGTCCGATGAACTGTCCGCGCTCCTGGTACACGCAGCACTGAGAGGGCCCCGAAGAAGGGAAAGAGGCCGCGCTTTTCAGAGCCTCCGCATTGCTTGTCTTTGGGGCTAATGGAGAGATGACAAAACGTTACATTGGGAGTCGGTGAAGGGGGAACCGGAAAAGGGGGGGGCTGATGGTCCATTTTCTGTGCGGTCTCTGTCCGCCAGGAGACCACCGAGGGGTCAGCCGGGGCTTTATCCGGTAGTTTACTTTGGATTAGTAGAAGACCGCCGTCTTGTGAAGGCGGGATCATGGTTGCTCCTTCTGGTCCCGCTTGCTCGTCTCCCGTTGGTCTTAAACCGCGAAAGGGTTTTGCTTAGGCTCTTGTTCGGTTTCGTCGTTGGTTTTCTTTGAGTGAGTAGTGAAGTGTGTGCCGGTTAAGCCATCTTCTGTGCCGGGCTCTTCTTTGTGCGTCGTCGTTTTTATGCTGAAATCGTTCCTTTAAACTCGCCGCCCTGCACACGTTTCTCCGCGAAGTGGAAAATTAGATGAACAAGTGTTTTCGTGTTCTATCGACACAAAACTTGCCTCTGTTACTTTTTGTGTGTTAGTTACTCGTGCGTGTTTGACAGTCATTTAATATTTCATCGAGTGACGTTTGTTCATCTGCCCGGTTGCTTATTTACTCTTCTTTTTATTGATCTTTTTATTGTGTGTCCCCAGTATAGCAAACATTGACTTCTGCTGCTTTTAATGTTGCTTGTATATGATATAAATATTCGCATTCTACATGTGCGATTGGTGATGTTTTCTTATGATGATTACTTCGCTTCGTGCGGTAAACACCGTAGAAGACTGCGAACGTTTGCAGGGGCTTGCATATTCTCTCTCTGCATGCGAACGGCATTTTTCTGGATGAGTACAAAGACGAACGCTGTGTCACTTAGCAGGAAGCGTGATTTTTTTGTGTGTGTTTTTTAACATTAGGTGTTAGCTTTATTGCTCGTATTCCAGTGATCTACAATCTGCGAGATTAGAGGAAGACTCTTAGAGTGTTGGGAAATATATTCTCAAGTGCAACTGAACGTATAAAAAATAAATATTCATTCGTGTCTTGGGTGATCGTTACTTTCAATCGAATGAATATAAACTATGGTTATAAAGTATTTTAAGACCCACGAAATTAGACGCGATTCGTAATAGGAGGGTATGTAACTTGGTGTTGCATCACAAGGTCATGAATGGCATTATTGATTGCTCTGATTAAGCATTTATCGAAGTCTTTAAAGATCCTTTTTTTTTTACTTGTACAATTTGTAGAATGCAGCATCCATATAAAACGTTTACTATTATATCGTAATGCCTCGAGCAAATTTCTAAAAAAAAAAGAAGAAAAATCTAGTTTCAAGAATATTTGTGGCAAGTGTATAGTGTTGAGTACACTAGTATTTTTTTTTCTCGCTGTTTTTGTTTTTGTCACAGCTTGCTTAGAGGGTGCTCCCCTCAGAAAGCGTAAAGTTGTTTTGTAGTGACAAATAGAATGAATGAATGAATGAATGAACGGTTGTTATAACAAGTTTTGTTCACATCGTCATTCCATTCAATTTTGCCCTCGTCATTTTAGTAACGAGTTGTAGGCTGTGCTCTAAACGTTATTGCGCGTATTCATTTATTTATTGAGAACTCTAAACAGTGGAATGATTTAATGATGGGGCTTCAAATTTCGGAACAAATATGGGTAAAGTAAGCAATGTGTAACAAGCGACATGGCTATTTACCCTTGCATGCTTGAGCGCCGTGCGCACAACTGTAGTAATCTTTAACAAAAAATATTCGACCCACCTTCATGTTTCAGACATCAATGTCCATCTGTGAGAAAACACTGTGAGAATGTTGCAAATTCGTATTAGATTTTACAACATATGCTTTGTATTTAGGCTCTATTGCTTGTAAGGCCTCCATCGCAAAGACCCGCGAAACACATTCGAAGTTACCCGTAATTCGTGAATTGTTTACACTTTACAGAGTAACCCCAGAACTGCGAAAGAAAAACGGTACTTCCGACCATATCACAATTTGCTCGATATTTCGACATTTGTGCTCTTCTTGGTTTCCAGTGTTGCGAAATGTGCTATTTGTAGCACCCATTCACTACCATATAGGTAATTCCTTGAAGATAGAAGTGGTCGCTGCCGGTGTTGTTAATCACCCACTACAATACGCAATCACCGGCAAAACGATCGCGTACCTGTCGTTATTGACTGTGGAAGAACGTTAAAATACACCTTAGAGACTCTGGGCTCTATTATAGCGCACTGTTGTTTTCGGCACTTTTGAAACTAAGGACACAAACAGGACAACACACACACGCACGCATACCCGCGCACACACACACACACACACACACACACACCACCACCGGCACACACGCACGCACCATGTCAAAAGACAATTGTTTGTTCGCTCAGATTATTGTTAACGGTCAAACAGATGTCAGACGAAAACGTCATTTTACTTGTCCTTTTGGCTGAGAAGAGTGTTGAATTCGATTAAATTTGCCATAGCTTAGCGTCGCCACGACGCGTGCTATCAAATCACAAAGAGATTACTCATGGGTGAAGAACAGACATGACAACGACAGGTCGGGCGTTTCCTTCGAATGTCAGTATAACGCCTCGTTCTCTGTAGATGTTGCCAGACATTCGAACAATGCGACGTACGAAGCGGAAGGGCGGAAGAGCTCAGTGGCGTACCAACTTGTTTTTGAGTGGGGGGGGGGGAAATTAGACCTTCCCCCTTCCCTCCCTTTAGGGCCGGGGGGCGGTGCCCTTGGTATCCCTTCGGCGCCGCCGGTCGGTGTTTGCCCTGCCCAGTGGCGTCTTTTTCAGGGGGGGGGCAAGCATGCCTTGCCCCGCCCCCTTTGAGAACTGGGGGGCAGGTACCCCTCTGCCCCCCCGGTTGGTACGCCCATGGAAGAGCTTCTTGTTTGTGAAATGTCACTCGGCGCGTGATTATTTTTGTGTCCATTTGCGATGACAAAAAGCAAAGGAGACTGTCATCGCGTTTCACTGGAGCTCCAACAGTGCTCTAACATGCCAAAGTAATCAGACATCTCCTTCCGCAAAACATCTTCAGAAATAACGCTTTAGAAATCGGGTGTGTACACTCACAAACAGCGAGTTATCGATGCACCTCCTTGTGTCAGCATGATGTGTTGACATGCCGGTAAGCTCAGGCACCGGGCTTATTCATTTATCTTTCTTTCTCTTATCTCTATAAGCACTTTTCATTGCCTGGTGTTGCACGAAAGATATATAGTGCGTAATTTAGGTATAACGAAATTATTGAATCGAAAAACGCCTACACTTGGCTGGGAGTTTTGTCAGCAAGAAGTTTACATGAACGCATACATATACAATTACAGTCGTATATGTATACACGTTTGTATCGTATAATTGTAAAATAATTTTTTCGCATTACTATTTGTATTAATTGCTTAATGCACGTTCACTTCAGAATAATTTCATTTTACAGGTCGTTCCCCTTGAGAATGTTGACTAATTTAACGTTATTTTCTCTCCACTCCGTATGGCAGAGGAATGCTGCCCCGATATCTGAACGTGAGACTTGGTGGCGGATATCTTCCTAGAAAACTATCTTAATCTACCAAAAGCTAATTATCGCGAGCGCGTGTTTAGCATAAATGATTGAACTTGAAATAAAATGTTGAAACATAAACGGAGGCCGAATAAGAACAACCACATTATTTCGATCAAAAGCGAAGTTTATTTTGAAAGAAAAAATGCAAAAATACTCCACAAGCCGGGAGACGTCATAGTTAAAATAAGAGCACCGACTATAGACACAACAGAAAAAACAATTTCCTTAGGCGTTTCACTTCCCATGCGGGAGGCATCTTCAGTATAGTTACAAAGCAAATGCAAGGTTCAACCTCAAGTCAGTGCTATTTATCAGGAATGTCCGTATAAACTTCGTGGAGAGGGCCGCGGTTTTTGTTACACACGGATGTGTCCCTGCGGATGAACCACGATTCTAAGAGTTTCCGGGGCCCCCATCTACCTTCCCTGGCAAGGTCGTCTGCAGCCGCAAAGATATTCAGCACCCAGATATTCAGCTCGGTGACCCAGAGGAGAGAAGTTGAAGGGGAGGAGGCAGAGGTGAAACAAAAAAGACACGGTGACGCACTTCAATATACTCACCACTTAAGTATTTGTGTCGCAAGTGCTGTATAACTTTAAAATAAGGTATTTTTAGCCTCACAAGCAGTGATCTATAAAACGACTGTCAATGGCTAGCCAAGCTTGATCAACTACTTCAACAATCTTTAAACCAATTAGTATAACGCCATCAAATGAACTATTACTTATCGCGTATAATTCAGCATTTGCCGTTCAGGTTTAGGGTGCCACGTTTACCGTGTGACATTTGTGTGCCACATTTGGCAGTCACATTTAGCATGTCACACATAGCATTTCAGGCATAGAGTGCCACGCTTTACGTGCCACTATTAGCGTGTCATGTTAATCGTGTCATGTTTCACATGACACGCATGGCCTGCAACGTTCAACACGTCCCGTTTAAAAGTCACATTTAGCGTGTCACGTTTAGCGTGTCACGTTTACCATATGTCACGATGAACATGTCACGCATAGAATGCAACGCTTATCGTGTCACATTTAACATCTCACGCATAGCGTTACACAGTTATCGTGTCACGCTTAACATCTCACGCATAGCGTTCCGCACTTAACGTCGTCACATTTCCGACATGTCACGCATAACACGCCACGCTCAGCGCGTCACGCTTACCATGTCACGCATAGCGCACCACGCTTATCGTGCGACGCTTAGCGTGGTACGTTTAACATGCAACGCATAACATGCCATGCCTAGCGTGTTCCGTTTAGCGTGTCACGTATAACGTGTCACGCTTATCGCGTCCATGTGGACATCCCTTTAGGCGAACGTATCGCAGTGGGCCGTCTCCCGAAGCTAGATCAGGCCCCAGCCGAAAGGCATCCGCGGCCTCGTGCGGCTGACAAGCGATTAGTGCGAACCTCGTCGTCTGCGACTGACAGCGTCAAAGAGCCCCGGAAGCCAGGAGCGGCGCCCTCGGGGAAATCTTGTTAGCACCACAGGTCGAGCGTGGGACCGGGCCGCGGTCGGAACCCCGCGCCGCGCTCGGGCTCCGCCGGCGACGACGCCCCGCTGTGCAGTTATCCCACACGGCGAGGAGATGCCGGGGAATCCCACATCCGGGTTTGGGAGCAGCCTGCCTTTTTAAACGACCGCGCGCGCGGTAGAGCGTGCGCTGGATCTCGGGGAAACGCCTCGATTATTGTCGAAAAACTGCGGTCACGCTGAGGAAAAATAAAATATAAATATTTTTTTGTAAATGGTTGTTACAAAACAAACGGCCTTAGGGATGTTTAGTCGGAGTTTATGCGGTGTCGTGTAAACGTACTGATATTAAAGCGATAGCTTTACGGGCAACACTTTGCACAGATTTCGACCTCGTCGGTTGTCGTCGCCGCGCGCGCGAATAAAGGAAAAAAAAACTTTCTTCTCTCCGCGCTTTTCGCGAGGCCAGGGAAGTCGGGTTGTCCCGTCTGCCGCGCAGCGCGGAGAGAGAAGAAAGTGGAGCCCTGGCATCCCGTCAGCAAAGACGCGACAAAGGGAGAGTCTTCCTGTCGTCTGGTTGAAATACTTGTTTTCAAACCTTACTCGCGTTATGCGAAATCTCACATTGGCAGTATCCAGTTGCTACGCGTAATGTTGGATGGGTTTAAAAACTTCTACCACGCTTACCCACTTACGTCACGGATCACTGGTAGCAGTCGTCAGTGGCATCCACGACGGCAACTACGACGGCTATGAGAATTAACCACGTCGCACCTCCGTCCTGACTCCTCATGCATGAATACGTGAAGGCGCCGTTCCACCCGCATGGGGCGATCGTGCTACAGCTACCGCTTTCGTTTCTTCGCACGTTGTGGGCGAAAAATACAACTTTTTCTGTCAAACATTTGAAAAAAATGGTTATTATCACCGTTAAGCAACACACTGTCATGGCGACTCCCAAGCCCCTTGTTATCGCGACGCAGACAATAAGATTGCGCCATTAGGCGATACCACCTAGAAGACAAGGCCTGCGGATGACGTCATCATTAGTGACCCCCCCCCCCTCCGACCCGGCCCAAAACGGCAAACACGCTGAAGCTCGAGGAGGGTCGCCGTAAAGCGGCAGACGCGTGCGTCTTGGTGTCGCCGCGTACTAGCGTCGCGCCCGTTGGGTGACGCTGCAAGACTCGCTGGCGACGATGTTGACGCTACCTAGGCGGTGCTAGTGGACCCACAAGTGGTGACGTTTGAGGGAGGGGGGGGGTCAGGCCTTGTTTTCTATCTACTCGGAAATTCTCAGTTTTACTCGTAGACCAAGTTCTGTGCACGCAAACAAGTTTTTTTTTTTTTTCTGTTGGAGCGCAAGTTTGTCTGCTTCTTGGACAGGGGTTGCAATGAAGTCAGAACGCCAAACTCTCATTGGCTGATTGAAAAAAAAATAGTAAGTAGACCTCAAGGGATCTAGCATTGAGGTCTACCCACTATCCTTCCATCAAAGCCAATCAGAGTTCGACGTTCCTCTGACGTCACCACAACTCATGCCAACGAAGCAGACGACTTCCTCTCCGCATAGAGTTTAGACGCTGTGGTAAGCAAGGATAGTGAATAGCATGACTACATTTTAAAATGGCTTCGAGACAAGCGTACATGACAACGCAGTCGTTGAGCGAGTGTTCTAACATCGATTAGTCACGAAAAGCTAAACCGTCCCACGCCATTGATTTTGATTATGAACAGCCAAAGGGTTCGCAAACCAGTAATGAGTTGTTTTTTTTGTGATGGATGCATTAATAGCGTATGACGTAACGGAAAGTGGGATCATTGGAATTCTATTTATATATATTTTTCTCTGTCGACTTAAGCTACTTAGGCCGCCAATAAAAACCTCGGAGACAACTCAGTCTACTGCCTCTAAGCATACGAAAAAAAAAAAAATACACGCACGCACAACATATATTTTTATTAAAAAAATATTTTACGACACGTTTTTTAAAAGAAAGGGGGGGGGAGGGGGGCATTTTTGAAGAAAATAAATATAAAAAGGTATGTCGCAATTTTTTTAACGCGTTTTGATCAGGAACTATAGGCTAGACATGATCGTAATTTTGGGATTTTTAAGACGCAGAGAGCGCGAAACATGATTGAGATTCTTACCACGAAAAGACGAGGGAAAATAAAAAGAAAGAAATAAAAAGACGTTTCTGTGCCCCTTTAACAATTCGCGCTACTTTGATTTGCGCGTCTTCCAAATTTCATTGCCTGTCCAAGTTTTCTATAGCGACAAATCATCCTAAAAGATAAACCGCACGGCCAACACTCGCGCGCCAAAGAAAAAAAAAGAAAAGAAAGTCGATATACGTAGTTTTTTTCTTTGCAAACGAACAGCTCTGGCGCACGTGCACGATCCGCGATAGAACGAAGTCCGCCGTTTCATTCGTTTCTATACATCGCGCCGCAATGTGAAAACTCGAAGGGAAAAAAAGAAAGAAGAAAGCAACACAACCCCGAAGGGCATATAGACATAACACGAGCCAAGCAAATTAAAACATACACACATACATACAGCAAAAACGAAGGAAGAGCGGTGGGACAGCGTGCGCGTCCCTGTCACACGCTGTGACATTTCCTGGAATCCCCACCTGCGATCCGCACGTGGGCACACGCTCAAAGGGAAAGCCGGTGCCGCTCACAAAAGCCGATGACATCCGACACTTGCAGCACGCATGCTCCAACCTACAACAAGAGCCCGAGAAGAACGTCTCTTGCCTTTCGGGAACAGACGCAGATTTGGGCTCCGTCGTCGTTATATGTCTGCCAACTTTTATTTTTTTTATTCCTCGCTTCCCGATTCCCGAATGTTGCCTCAACGTCTCTGGCCGCGTCCCTTGAGCATCCCGTGGTCCTGTTTTTATTTGTGTTTTTTTTTTCTTTTCCGAGAATGGTTACAGTGTGCAACGTGCGCGTTCAGAGGAAGGCACACTCCGGAGGAAATTAAATGCGGCTGCCATTCGGCGACTGTGTCCGCGTCGACGACGGGGGATCGGGAGAACCGTTGACGCATGGGGGATCCGTACTCCGGGGTTCGGGTTCGGGAGCGGTGGGAGTGGCCCGGAAGGAGGTCTGTGTATACGCTGACCTGTTCGAGGCTGTCGCCGCCGGGATCGGCTTATACGGCAGGGTATACACATACGGGTTGCGCTTTGCCGCTGTCTGCCCCCTCTTCTCCGGTCCGAAGTTGCGAGACTGAATTCGTGGTTTCGATTTGAGTTTGCATCGCTTAAGTTGGTGCCTTTATTTCCACGTCACCGGGCAGACGGTGTAATTCAGGCGCCTAAAAACTAAGCTACAAATATTTATTGCATGGAAGTTCGGTCTCTTGAAGGGACCATGAAAATGATTTTTGAACTTCTTCCTCCTTGGCTTTCGTCCTCAACTCAAAAGCGAAATGAGAAATCACGCTGTCGTGAAGTGCTTGGGCACCGGTACCATGACTCCGAGCTTCCACCGTCTCCCTTAAGCACACCACAGAACTTGTCATTCGCAAGCGATGATAAGTGTCGTCACAGCATTCATTGGTCACGAACGCGAATTCAAATATTCATCGACGGATTGATTGTTGACAGAGCGCATACGTCCATGTGACGCAGTTCTCGTGTCCAACGCGGCTCCATCGCTCGGCTGGGGGAACTTCCGTTTCCGGTCGAAAGACACACTTTTACGTCACGGCTACGTGATTCCACATCTCGGTGGTCGAGTCCGGTCGAGTCGAGGAAAAAAGCAGGCGTGAGTTTTCATATTTTTTTGTTGTGTGTGCAAAACTGGAGGAAATAAAACGAAACCGAATTCCTGCTCCGGCTTCTATGAACATTCAAAAATACTTAAGACCTTCATCTGGGAAAAAAAAAAAACAACTGGAAAATCATTGCATGGTCTTTTTAAGCTGCGGGGTCACACCGCTTATATACATCCTCCAAAAGATAGTCTGCATAGAGATTCGAACACGAGTCACCTCGAGATCCCTGCTTCGAATGCCGCATGGCAATGAGTTCGAGAAGGAAACTTGGCACACGGCATTCGAACCACGGATATTGCGCTGACTCGAGTTGACAAACTGTCTCTTGTAGCATGCATGATCAGTGTGACGGCGGCTTGAAGCTCCAGCACACGTTCTGTCGGAGCCACATAACAGCTGCGCGCTTCCGAAAAGACCGTACAACAACCAGGAACGCCTTTCATTGTGAAATAGTTTCCCTTTCATCACGGGAGAGGTCCACTGAGTTTCCCGTTGGATGTAGTACGGCTCCATGCTACAGTTTATAGACACTTGCAAGCACGCCCTCTGGGCGCCGCCATCTTGCTGCTGGTGTGGGCAGATCGTCTGATAGTCGAGGATTGCTGAGGCCGTGGGTACGCCTCAGCAATGCTTGACTATCAGACGATCTGCCCACGCCAGCAGCAAGATGGCAGCGCCCAGAGGCCGTACTTGCAAACGTCTATACAAAGTCCCCCATCTCCTGTACACAAGAGTCTATATACCGTTCGCAGCGTCTGGGAATACAGTATAAGATGTTTTGAGACTTCGTGCCGGCCAGAGTGTATTTTCACGACGTTCGCTGTCGCAAGGTTCACCGATGAAAATAATCACTGTGCTCACGAGTGATTAAGTTATTATGACGGACAGGCAGATAATATATTAAAACGGTTCGTATTATGACGGACAGGCAGATACTAATTTAAAATGGTTCGTAGTATGGATCATTTTAAATTACTGTCTACCTGTCCGTCATAATAACTCCATTACTCGTGAGCACAGTTATTTTCATGAGCGAACTTCGTGTCAATAAAGATCGTGGAAATGCACGCTGGTTCGCACGAAGTCTCCAACATCTTATATTCATATGCACGATGTAAACCTACGTTTATTTAAAATGTTTATTTTCAATCTACGCTGGCTTCGCGTAACAATTCATAAATCAAGTTTAGATTCGTAATTTACAACGTACATAACGGATATGTACGGTAAAAAAGTATTAATATATTCGCATTTTTTGTTTGTAGCCTACAATCAGAACACGTCACCTAGATGCAAGACGTAAAATCAGAAGTCGCCCAATGTGATTTGAGCTCGGGCACACTTAGATGCACTTGGGGGAGGCGGTGCGTGACTTGGCGATAGGATTAACAATAACGCAGATAATCCCATTACGCTTTGAGGAGCGTGTCAACGATGACTGACACCTTTCATCCGACGTTTGTTGAATATTTCAGCGACAGGAGGTCTGCCGAACGCTTTGCTTTCTAACCGACCCAGCCGTGGCAAATAGGCTTATGCAAACTATTTTTTTTTCGTCTTCAAAACAAATGCGAGAAGGTTTTTCAAATAGTCTTCGCTGGGGTGCACACTAATTTTCCCAGAGACTAATTTCCATTTGTTCCCCCACCTAGCCGCGTCGTGCATGCACGGGATCGTCACGTTGAATGCTCAACGACAGCTCAAGAAACACGGGCCGTAGCCAATTATGTTCACGCTTCTTGCTTACGCGTGAATCGTTCACGCCTGTTTTTATCGGCTAATGCCGCAATCTGATTGGCTGCGGAGAGGTAACGAGATGCTCGGAAATCGCCACGCCCAGTGACTGTGCCAGGATGTTTCACGTCAGGTCATACAATTATAGACTGGATCATATTTATTTTTATATTGATCAAAAAGATATACGTGAAAGTCATGTACTCAGCTGTATGTGAACGTTGTAGCTAGTTTTCTTCCGGAGATATAAAATTTCGTAGGTCGCGGCGTGAAGGTTGCCAAGGTTTCCACTATGGTAATTTGCACAGCCGTCAATAATTTCGCACCTAAGCATTTACGTAGTATTATTTGTTTCCTATTTATTTTATAAAAGGTCTACAACACGTTACACAGAATATTAAAAATTATAATAGAATATCTTTATGAAAATAAAAGCTATGAAACACGACAAGTAAACACGTTTTTAGACACATTCGCAAATTATTTACCAACGAACTACTTCGTATAAAATAGCGCTAAATATACAAAAAAGAAGTATCTTCACATGCATTTTACGAATATATAAAAAAGATATGCTAATTTATTGTTGCACTTTTGTTATCAAGGCTGATTGCCGCGTTTCTGATTGCCGCGTTTCTGCATAAATGCTGCACTGCATGCAAATCTGCACGTCAATATAAAATTAGGCATTTTACGCAGCATTTTACGGGGCTCTGAAAAAAACTCCATTTGAACGCGTTTTGAAAGGGTGTCCAAATTCAGTGTTTATTCCGGGTAGGGGGTTGGAGGGGGGGCTTAGGAGGCAATGCAAGGAGACACAAATATAAAACTAAGCTAGATACAGCGCGACTTTCTACACCCTACGATAATAAAGTATGTATGTATGTATGTATGTATGTATGTATGTATGTATGTATGTATGTATGTATGTATGTATGTATGTATGTATGTATGTATGTATGTATGTATGTATGTATAGAGCAGCACCGCTGTACAGCCTTTGTCGGTCCTATAAAATCTCTTTGGAGCCGATGCTGTGTGGCGAAGCCTCTGTAACGCAGACAAGCTAGCTCAATTTGAGGTGAAGCTCCGATGTCGTTTCTCTCTTTGCGCGGTAATATTCCACTCAATGTTTTGCCATCGCAAGTCAGCTCAAGGCACTGCAAAAGATCAACAAGAATTTAAAAAAAAAACTATTTTTTTTTTAAATATTGACGCGCAATTTTGCTGCATTTAGAGAACTGAGCTGCGTGTCTGCATTAATAACGCAAATAAAATAATGGCTAAGCATATATTTAATTTATATTCGTAGAATGCATTTAAAGATGCCCTTTCGGATATATTTGGCACCATTTTATATGAAGTAGTGTGTTAGTAAATAATTTGGAAACGTGTCTCTAAAACGTTATTTTTTTTCTGCGCTGCTAAAGTTTACAGTCTAGGGCGAAGAAGGACAACAATCACATACAAAGAATAACGAAAAACCAACTAGCCTAAACAAAAATAATGAAAAACCAACTAGCCCAAACCCAAGCTTTATTGAACTCTAAAACGTGTTTACTTAACGTGTTTCGTAGCTTTTTGTTTGCATAAAAATATTATAATGCAATTTTTACTATTTTGTGTTCATAATGTAAACCTTTCATAAAACAAATAGAAAAAAAATATTTCTACGTGCATCCTTTGGTGTGAAAACGACGGCTGTACAAAGTACCATAGAAAAACGTTGACAATATCCACGCCTCGAGCTTCGAAATTTTATAACTCGGGAAGAAACTTAGCTACAACTTTCACATATGGCTGAATGCTCCTCCCAAGAACATGGCTTTCACATATATCTGTTTTTACATAAATATATAAAAAAAAGATGACCCGGATTATCATTGTAGCATCTGACGTGGCAATTCATCCTATACAGTAACTCTTGCTCTTGACATAACCAGGTTATTGACAAAGATGTCCATCTATACCGTTTGCAATCGTCATATTTTTTTGTTCTCTCTTAAAATCCATCGCGACAAGTAATGAAATTAGCTTTAAATATAATGTTTGATCGGAGCCACAATTTCGGGACAGTAAATTCTCCTTCCGGTCTGAGACAAACCTGCCTATGCTTGTCGTTTAACCTGGAATGCCGTAAGGGCTAAAAGAACGCGCACGTCTTGTCTGAGAACGTGTCAGCGCATGCGCAGTAACACCGCTCATTCATCATACACGGTGTTCTCTGAAGGCACGATGCCAGGATTATGTGCAGAAACTCCCCAAGCATGCTCGAAGCCGGTTTGCTTCGTATACATGTCAGGGACGAATCCAGAACTCTGTTTTTTTTTTTTGTGTTTGTTTGGGGGGGGGGGGGGCTTAAAGTAAGAGAAACAAGACTCCGGTTGCGCCTTTTGTTTTAGCCGCGACAGAACCACACTGCGCCGACGGCCCCCTAGATGCGCGCCGCTGCGCCGACCTATTGGCTCCAAGCCGTGCTTTGAAACCGACGCCGCGGACATCAGTGTCGGTTGAAGCGACGGAGTGGGTCTCCGAGTTCAGGGTACAAGTGTGCCTGCTAGGGTGCGATCTACGCTATTTTGAACCCTCGTCCTTGAGTACCGAGCCTTCTACCACCTGGCAGGCCGATAGTCGGTTTTATTTCGGGGGGGGGGGGGGAGGGAGGGGGGGGGGGGGGCGGCCGCCTTCGTCGCCTTCCCCCCTCCCCCTTTGGGTTCGCCCCTGACACATGTGAGCTTCGAACATGCATCCGCACGACCAATGTGACTAAACATTTCGAAATCCTGAGACTGGGATCAGACGGATAAACACAAAGTCTCAAACACAGCTGAATTTTTCAGCTGTGTTTGAGACTTTGTGTTTGTCCGTCCCTTTTTGTCCCAGTCTCGGGTTTTTTTTTTTTTTTCGAAATGTTTAACCACCACCAGCTCGTTTGCGCCCTTACCTTTTGTTCAATGTGACTTACTCAGACAGTGACTGCAGGCAGTCGTTTGTACGGGGTATTAGCGGTGGGGCAGCTGCTTTGCGCTGCAGAGACACAACCGGTCTCGAAAGATGTTTGGGAACATCCAGTACTTAAAAAAACTGCCAAAATTAACAACAACAAAAGAAAAACCTTGCTAAACGTGGTTTTTGTTACTTTATTGGAAACGGGCCTTTACCAAAGCTTAATGTATACGACTGGCTCGGTTTTTCTTAGCAGGGAGGCGCGTCATTCTAAAACCGCGGTCAGATTGCTATGCGGGGCGCGAGTCCTTCGCTTCTTGCGCAAGAGTTGCGGTGACGTTAGAACGAAGCCGTGATCTGATTGGCTTTGACCGAAAGGATAGCGGGTAGACCTCGAGGCTACATGCCTCAAAATCTACCCACCCTTTTTTTCTTTTTTTTTTCAATCAGCCAATTATGCAAAAAAAAAAAAAAGTCTTAAAATACACTGTTTGAGGGTGTTTCTTCCTTGTATGAGCGTCACATCGGTCGTACAAAAACTGTCTGCAAACATGTTTGAAGCATACACATGTACGAAGCAAACGTGCTTGGAACATGCATGATCCGTGTCCTCAGATAATACTGTTATGTACATGTTCTGCAGCGAAACCGTGTCTCTTTGGCCGACCTATGAAGAGTGTGGCTCTGGTTTTAGCAATATACTGGATAACCCAAAGTAGCCAGTGGTTCCCTTCGAAAGCCCAGTCGAAATAATAAACATGAAATCGGAAAGAGCATCTAAACGCTCCTCCACTTACATTCTACCAGGATCTTCACAATTTCTGTATCTTTTTTTTTTACCAGAAGTATCCGTAATTATTAGCGCCTGCTAAACAAACCATATATGCATCAAGGCCCACCAATCTCTCTAAACTAATAAATGACGTCCGCGTTGTTTCTTTGAAATCAACGCGGATTACAACGGGCAGTTAAACAAATACTATAGAAAAAGTCAAATGTCGTTTCCATCGCTCAGTAGGGTGCTCATCGATGGAAGCGACATTTGACTTTTTGTGACAGGTTTTGTAGCAGGCAAAATGTTGGCTCGGAGCAGCCATTGGCTCTTCGGGAGCAGATGCCTACATGTGTTAGAGCATCATTCGAAAATTAAACCATGATTGCATCACTAAATGAGTCAATCTTCCATAATAAATGAGGGTTCCTTTGATGTTTTATTGAGCATATCACTTATTACCTTTTCAAGTATAATGCATATAAATAATCGTAAAAGTTCATGACGCACAACTGACGTTTAAAAAGACGAGGCCCAGGCAACAAGCTTCTGTTTATAATGGGAATTAAGGAAAGAAAATTGGCAGCGACATTTACCTTCAAAGTCCTCTAATGCATGCAATATATTATAGGAAATTGGTGGGGGAGTTGGCCTGTCACTGTAACGTATATTTTCACGCTATATTCAGCGGGGAAACTGAATGGTTATATAAGTCACGTCGCCAGGTCATGTGACGTCGATTTCTCCTACTAAAGACACAAGGAAAAACTGGATTGATGTCTAGGTTACAAGAGCGAGAATTCCTCAAATTTAGCGATTAACTGAATTGGTGTAGTTTCACATTACGTCAATTTGCCTCTAAATTTAGCGGGGAAACTGAATTGATATTTTGCAAACAGGATAACTGGGCGAGTTGGTGTGTATTCATAATGGAACAGCGCGAATTTTATTTTAGAAAATCCACGAGAACGTGAATTTTCCTGCTAAATATAGCGGGAAAATTGAGTTGACATATAGTTCACGTGCCGGCAATTCTCCCAGGGTGTATAGGTCAGCTGACGTCACGTGACGCCACTTTCCCGCCAAACTTAGTGGGGAAACTGAAATGATTTTTAGGTCACGTTACATCCATTTTTCCGCTAAATTTAGCGGGGAAACTGAATTGGTCTGTACGTCCCGTGACGTTAGGCCACGTGACATCCAGTTTTCCGCTAAATGTTGCCGAGGAACTGAATTCGTATATCGGCCCCGTGATATCAATTTGCCCGCTAAATGTAGCGGGAAGTGCAAGGACGGACGGACGGACGGGCAAAATTTGGGCATTGGGGGATACAGTTAAAAAGCATGTCATGTTTAAAAAGTGAACCATTGCTAAACGCTGCAGTTTGGATAAGGTGTCTCTCCGACTACATCGTTTACGCGCATAGTTAATGTAGCCTGTCAGTATCATTTATGTGAAATTACGGAAGAAACTTAGCATATCCGCTAAAACGTCGATCAATGAAAATATAATGAACTTGCAATATTTGAGCGTGCTGGTGGCTTTAAACAATAAGAAAGAGGAGAGAGACAACCCTTATGTGTCTCCTGTTTCTAATTTTTTAAATGAAAATATGGGCCACCAAGAATTATAAGCCTACAAAACTCGAACATCTAATATCATAAACTGCCCTCCCGTTTTTTTCCCCTAAAAAGAAAGATGACCAAAATTTTAAGTTGAGTTTTATAAATGACACTACTAATTCTGCAATAGTTAACAGTATTGAAGCCAGGAGATGAGTCGACGTTCGGGGCCCTTTCGATCAACTGCTGCGAGGGAACTACCTTGACCATATATTCAAATACAAGTCCGCGTTTCCCCCCCCCCCCACACTTTTTTTTTTGCAAGTCTTCTGTCTTTTTTTTTTAATTAGAGGTCGGCCTACAATTAAGACCAAAAAAGGTCGACCTTTTAATAGTCCTGAGCATCAATTTCCGTGCCCGTCGCACTAAAAGGTGGCTGTTCCTCCGAATAAGCCACTTCTCCTAGCGCATCGATGCGAAGCGGTGAAGCTCGACGCACACTCGCCAGTGCGAGGTGGTGAAGCTTGACGGGAGCGGCGATAGTGCCACGGCGTGGAAGCATGCGTGGCTGAGATGAAAATCAAGGAAAATTGTCATGAGCACGATACCCTGGTTCTGTCTTACCACAGCAGCCGCCATGCAACGATTCGATATGATTTTTCTCGCGATTTCTAGCTCCGTCACAACGCCGACATCATCGCCTGGAAGTTCATACGATGATGTGGCCAGCTCGGTAGACGAACGAATGTTAGCTACGGTTAGTAGACTCACCGTCTAAAATACATATTTTACCATTTCCCTTCGCTTCTTCTTTTTTCAATATTAGTGTCAACCAATATTACATTATTTATTTTGCTTCGTTTAAGCTCATGTAGCAGACTTGCCTTCATGGCGCAGCACTTCCATGCACTGTCCGAAAACTGCTTCAGATAGTGGTCCTCGGTCACTACCTCGTGACCTGCCCATAATGGCAGGCACATCCAGACCCGAAGTCTCAAACTACGCTGCTTCCACCAAAACCGCCATCGATAAAAGATCGCACGCCGCAAACGTAATTTAATGAACACCGAGAGAGCGTTCGATCGGATGTCGTGCTCCGAGAACTAAATACCGCGGCGCTGTCAAGCGCACGCCGGTTGCGGTTGACCGTGGGACGCAACGGGCGTCCGTCTCACTACTTCCTGCTACACAACGTTCTACCTTAAGACGGACCCCAGCGAACTATATACGAGCCAACCGAGCCGATCCAGCGCGCTGAGTATATCACGTGAATGCGCGTCACCACGCCTCTCCCGAATGTCACGTGACACAAACGCGGCGTTTGATTGGCTCCGGTGGCTCGTAGCGGTCGCTACACAGTCCATCGTGAGATGAAACCACGTATACAAATCGCTTTTTCCTCACCCGACCCCCCCGGCTGCGCCCTTGTCGTCGGGGGACGTCGATTGCACAAAGCGCGGACTCGGAGTTCCCCATAGTTCCAACTTCCAGACAGTGCCGCTGGGAGTCCGAACCCTAGTCGGGATGCTGCGCGTGTATACGCATGCACGCCCGTGAGAGGGAACCCGCGGTTCGTCTGTTCCCGGGGCTCGGGTTTCCGCGAGGAGGTGCGCGCTCTGGTCGCCCTGACCCGGTTTCTCAACGGAAAGCCGAGTTTGGCAATTACGAATTATCCGCTCGAATGACAGGCTCTCGGATATCGAGGTACCGTGTGTGTGGACGTGTTGCGAATTGCACGCGGTGAGCGACGATGAGTCGTTTCTTGGCCTTCGATTTGAATGTAGAATTGTTGGTACGATCCGTTTTAATTCGTTCACGAGGATATCACACACGCACACACACACGCACGCGAGAGAGAGCGAGAGCCCGCACGCACGCACACATTCATCCCAAACACTTACAGGCACACACATACACATGAAACACTTTCTCGCCGTATAAGCGTATGTGAGACGACACTAATATCCGATACATAAGCAACTAATCAGATCTTATTAGTGGTTATGAGTGATTCACACATCATAACGTCTGCTTGTAGTTAAAAAATAACACATTAAAGTATTAGAAATTTTTGATCACTCCAAATTGCAAAAGTCACTTCATTCCACAGAAGAGCACCCTTCACAGATGTCCATTGTATACGCAAAGGCATACATAGTATACAATCCTATAATTGTGTTCGGTGTTCAGCAATTGTTGACAGGTTGGAGCAGATGTCGGCCTAACTGATATCGTTTTTGTTTTTCCTAAAATTGATAAATGTTGGCACACCTTCATCCAAATGTTCTGCTAATTGGTTTACGATGTGTTCCAGCTGTCTTGAGCTAATAAAGAGCCGAGTGAAATCTTCAGTGAACATAAGCTTTAATAATTCATAAGGAGATCGTTAGTGGTCTTAGGATATGCAGCCATCTGTATCGGATTCTAAAAGACTCATCACAGATATTTGAATATATGCACCCAGGGAAATGATACTGTAACGACTGGGGCTGAAAACTGGCTTTTTTTAATTTTTGCTACACAAAATTATACTTTTAAACTTATTTTCAGAAAGTGGCAGAACCTCGCGGCAGAATTATTTTGAAAAGGCATTTTGTCATCACAGCTAGTGCATACTTCACATGCGTGGCCAATTGCATTGCTTAATCTCACAACTCAGACGGCGCTTTTTGGTCTAAACATATGTTTCGGCATCATCATTCCCTGAGCTGCCTCCGTAAGTTGCGCTGATTGGCTCTCCGAGTGTTGTGCGGGAAAGTAGACGCAAAGACTTTTTTTAGAGTGTAAGTCTAGACGCAGCCGACGCTACGAGCTGTCGGGACCAATCAGACTGCCTCAAAAGCGCACCATCATGTTGTTCGTCATGTTTGTGTGCATGTTCTATCATCCCTCTGAACCAATCATAAACAGACAAGGCCTAGCGACTTGCGCTCTTGACGCTGTTTGATTGGTCCCTTGACCGCGCAGCGTCGAAACCAAGAATGCGGAGAGCAAGTCGTCTGCTTCGTGCGCAAGAGTTGCGCTGACGTCAGAGAGACGCCGAGCTCTGATTGGCTCTGATTGGAGGATAGTGGGTAGACCTCAATGCTATAGATGCCTTAATGTCTACCCTCTATTTTTTTTTTTCAATCAGCCAATAGGTGAATGGCGTTCTGAAATCAACGCAACCCCTGTGCAAGGAAGCAGACGAACTTGCGCTCCGCGATAGTATAAAACTCGAGACCAACAGGAAGCTGAAGCCGGACACTTCAAAGAAGGGTGCACACAATGTCACGTTTCTCAGCCCTTCATCGGCTGTCAGCCTTTCTCTAACGTAATCATATGAGGTCTATATCTATCTACACGTGATACGTCGCGCGCCCACGTCTCAGTCGTTTTATCCGAGCACCTGCACGGCCCAGCGGTCTCGTCAGCAGCCGCGCACAGGTCCTGCCGATTCCTTGCCAAGCGACCGCATCTGCCAGAATGAAGTCTCCAAATAGCGCTTACGCAACCTGCGTTGTCTTCCTGGTGGCCTCGGGTGCTGACGCAACCTGGATCTACGATAGTGCAGCGGTTGGGTTGGGAGGGGGGGGATTTTTGTTTTTAGGTGGTATCGGTTTAGCCCGCAAGGCCGTGGAAGACCCCCCGGCTTTTGTCTTAGGTTCTCGCTTTCTGCGCAGAATGTGACAGCCAGCCGACCGCCGGTTCCAGTGCTAACGAAGCGGGCACGGAGATGAGTCGCGTGCCAAACTCTCCTTCGGTGATGCTGCTGCTGCTGCTGGTCTTGCTTCTGGGAGAAGACGGCGTGTTCGGGAAGCTTTTTTTCATCGAGCCGCGACACCCGTTGGAGGTAGGGGACTTCAAATCGACGAAACGCACTCTCTAGCTTTTATCGCGTGCGTGTCTGATTAACATATTAAATACGAATTACTTTCAAAAAATATATAGCGCAAAACTTTATTTGATATCGTGAATTTGCACAGAAATTAAACGAAACTTTCAGTTTACCTCCAGGTGTTATTTGTTGCTTTTATACTATTAACTCCCAACTACCCGACGTATCCATTCAGTAGTTCTTCGCTCTGTGGTATTGCTGGAACGGTAATGGAGGGCACCATGCAGTGACACTCGTGATTAGTTGCCAAGCAAAAACAGATGTGCGAAGAAACATACGGAAATCGCACGAATATCAGAAGGTGAAAAGATAACTTTTCCATCATTAGTTAAAAATTAACCACGACCTGGTGTTTATCGTACAGAAATCTTAAATATACTTTTTACAAAACCATCTTTGTTTAATATTTTAGTCCACTAAATGCAGCGGTTTCTCGAAAATCGCATGAAAAATTATTCGTGACGTAATTCCGTGCGATTTTCGGTTGATTTTTCGCACATGTGTTCCAGCATCAGTGCTCGCTTCACATGATGCGATTTTACTTGCAGCTGCGACTTTGCGTATCAAAACTTCCCCGCGCTTTTTTTTTCTTTTTTTGCCTTACGATGGGTTGCAAGTAAAATCGCACAATGCGAACCGGACATAAGAGTAATTAAAGCTCCAAGTATAGTTTATCAAACCATACTTGTAGCAGCCTAGCGTAGAGGAAGTCGTCCTGAGTGAGTACATTAAATGAAATTAGTAATCAGAAGCTGTATTTTCGATCGTGCCCATTACTTTGACAAGGCGGTTCTAGTAAACGTCAGGAACACGTTTCTGGAGGCGATGTTCCCAGAGGTCCATCGTTGAAAACATTGCTGGCGACGCTGTCACGGTGCGATAAAAATTAACAGTTTATGAGCTCATCCGCGAGAATGCTCAAACCGAGCAGTTATTCGTGCTTATACAGAAGATGCGTATATCCCAGAACAACAATAGTAAAGCGTTCGATGCTAGTACTAGAACGTACAGGCGCTCACCATGTATTTTTACGAGAGAGCAAGCCCGACGAAGAGACTGTCGGTTGTATTTTTCGTTTCTCTTGTACGCTGTAATAGACCTTTCCGGAAAATCCCAGGAGACCTCGCGGCTATCCCACATTGCACCTCGGGGCCAAGTGAATTGTGGGACTGTTCCGATGCACGCTAGGGGGCGACTCGGACGCTTCGTATTTTCTGGAACTTATTATTTTGAGTTCAGGACACGCAGAAAACGAACGAAAAACAAGCTTTGCATTTCCTTTTGCCTTTTTTTTTTTGCTTTTTGAAATTGCACAATGTTCAACCAACATGCACTTCGTATTCTATTATTTGCTGGTGAGAACGTGGGCGGCGTCAACGCGAACTTCACCGCTGATATTAGCAAATTTTAGAATAGCGTACACCGAAAATTTGTGTATGAAAAAAAAAAGAAAAAAGAAAGCTGAAACCGCGTTTTGGAATCGCGCATGGCGACGACGCTATCTTTTTTGAATACGCAAAGGTTTTAGGCACGCTATTGTAAAACACGCTAATATAAGCATTGCGTGACGAAGTGCTGACGTTGCACCTGTATGAGCCAAGTGCGCTGCACAGTTCAGTTCTCATAGAATGTATAACCCGATTATTCTTAATTCTAACCTATCCAGTGTTTTGTTTTTAATTTCATTTTAAGGGGAAGCCGCCTCCACCAGGGTCACCTTGGCCTGCTCCGCAGTTATGGAACAGTTCTCCGATGCAGAGATTGGTGAACCCGGACATCGCATTTGTCTCCAGTGCGGCCAGTGGTTGCGACGTCCTCACGAAAGCCTTCGACCGATACAGAACGTTGATATTTTACAAGGCGTGTGGTCCTTACCCTTACGACAGCAGTTCCGAGAGACTGACCCTACTATATATCGATGTTCTCAAGCCTTATGACGAAAGATACCCTAAACAAGGGGACGCCGAAAACTGTAAGTAAACCCTCCCGTCGACTTCTGTGCTTGCAAAAAAAAAAAAAAAAATAGAGAAAAGTTATTAATTTGAAGGGTGTATATTTAAACAGCATGCACTTAGTTTCAGTTAGATAAGGCAACGTGCCTCTTCGCAGCACCCTCGTTGTCACGTTAAAAAAAATGTTTTGCGTGTACTTTATACGCTGCGCGAGGAAGTTCCTAAAAAAAAAAAAAACGTGTTTTTCGGTTCGTGTAAACGAACCATGCATCGCAGAAAGCTGAAACTCCGTGAGAATCTGATGATAGCGGATGGGATGGAACGCGAAAGTTTGAGAACATGACGTTGCCTGGATCAAAAGATAATTGAGGAGAATCTCTAAGAGCCGACGTTAACTGTTGTTCGAGGTTGTGACACCATACGCCCATTGGGACATCTCTTGCTGCTGCATCTTAGGGCCGGATAAGCCGGGATAAGCTCCCTGCTCATCCAGCCCCAAGACGCAGCAACAAAAGGAGTCCCCCCCCGCCGTCAAGGGAAGGGTGGGAGAGGCGTAAATGGGAAAGGTGGCGAGAAGGAATTTCCTACCCCCCGAAAAATTATTTTGTAGGTCGGCCTTTAAGTCAAGATGCAGCCGACGCTACGAGCTGATGGGACCAATCATACAGCGTCAAAACCGCACCATCATGCTGTTCGTCAAGTTTCCGCACGTGTTCATACCATTACTGAACCAATCATACACAAAAAAAGACCTATATCTCCGCGACGATTTTTCTTGGCATTTCCGAAAAGAGGAGGACACGTGCCTGTACATTCCACTGCATTGCCAAGAAAAGTTGCCGCTTGATTAATCTGATTGCTTCGTATCGTCGGCTGCGTCTGAACTTAAGCTGAAACGAACTATAGTGGATCCAAGCAGCTTCGCCTAGCCTGCGACAGCATCGCCGCCAGAGCGTCTCGCATCATCTCAGGACGAACGCGACGCTAGCACGCGACGACGCTAAGGCGGGAACCGTCTACCGTTTTATGGTGCCTCTCGTTAAGTTTCAGCGTCTTTGCCGCCGGAGGCAAGTCGGACATTCACTAACGATGACGTCATGCCCAGGCCTTGTCTTCCATACTCTGTTGCAGGCAATGAAAAGCAGGACAAGCTCCTCCCGCAAAGTCCTCCGCTCTATCCCCTTGGCAGAGCGAACGCCGCAGAGGACCAACACCTTCTAGATAACAGAAAGCCTAAGTGTTGAAATATTCTGCGTCACTAAAGGAGGTTGCCGTAGGCCACAGATAGGACACGACGGCGGCGTCAGCGTTCGGCTGGGAGTCGCGTCCATGCAGTGAGGACACGACTCATAGCCGAACGTTGACGCCGTAGTCGTGTCAGATCTCTCACCTACGGTGGCCTTCTTTAGTGACGCAGGAAAATTCAGCACTTGGGCTTTCTTATTCAGAGACGCCAAACGATGCAAGGAGGGACATCGCCTCTTCTCCGGCGTTCGTGGAGATCTTCCTTCGCGGGGGAGCTTGTTTTGCTTTCCTCAACTTGCAACGGTGGTATTGTTGTGATCGGCTGTCTATACGTGTTGTGCAGCAAAGTGAACTCGGTCATTGTTTAGAGTGCAGACATCCAAGGAGCACCATCTGATATATCCGGAAGCCCTGTGGGATCGGATTGTCCTCCACGCGGTGTCTGCCATTCACTCTTTTCCTGAAATGGGCATCACGAATGAGCCCGACTGGGTCGTACAGGGGCGCGATCGGCTCAGGGACCCGAGACCAGTGTTGTACGGAACGACGTTCCAAGGAACGGCGTTCCTGGAACGCGTTCCTTTTAGGAGGAACGAAGGAACGCCGCCGTTCCATTTTGCATCGCTGGAACTGGAACGGGAACTCGTTACATTTTTACTGGAACGGAAAGAGTAACGGCGTTCCTTTTTTTCGTTCAGTGGGGTAATTTATATTTTATTTGTAACAGGAAAATTTTAAAAGTATAAAAACTATATCCTCACGAACATATTGTTTTTAACTTGTTAACTTTTTGGCTACTTATCTTAGGGCTTATTTTGTGTGGTCCTCGCTTGGTGACAGTCGGGTGCCGGATAGCTAGTGGACATTGATTATTTTTTGAGTGCCCGAGACTGCGGTACAAAAAGCAAACCTTATAGTCGCAAGAAAAGACACAGAAAGAGGGACGTTTCAAACTCAGCTACTTTCTTTGCCCCCCCCCCTTTCCACGAATCCTCATACCCACAGAAATCTAAGGCCGACTAAAGACATTTCTCAACTTCCATAAAGAGACCTACAGTTACAACAAAATCACAGGCTACCAGACATCGAACGCACCCTTGTATCCTGAACATTGGTCACTTAAAAGATGCACAAAAATTAACCTTGATTCCTTCTCCCCTTGTCCCTCGTCTTCAAACTGAACAATGAATCCAACCTTCACGAAGAAGAACTGGTAGTTTCCAAGACTGACCTTCCCAAAGCCCTACCCTCTCCTTCACTTGCCCGTCTTGCGGACAGCAACATCGAGAAACAACTGTTTTTAAGTTTTAACAAGGGACTTTGTTAGATTGAAACGTGTGAAATTGTTCTAAAACGCTCGTGCCATGTGGGGTAGCAATACATTTGGCTCGTCTGAATCGTTCATCACAAATATGAATATGGTTAAAAGCTGAGATTTTTAAACTTCAATATATCAGCAAATAACACCTCGATTCCGCTTGTTTTCTTCTTCTGGTGCCCTTTCATCACGGCATATAAATTTGTATGTACCCATTTAATGGGATAGATAAAAAAAAAGCTTTGCTTGATCTAACTAGATATGGTAATCAGCAAAATACAAAAGTAACGTATATGTAACGATGCGTTCCATTTTTTAACTGTAACGGGAACGAGTTCCTTTTACACCGATGGAACTTGTAACGGGAACGCGTTCCAAAAATCAGAAGGAACGAGGAACGAGCTTTCGTTCCATTTTTTGAGGAACGTGTACAACACTGCCGAGACCCTGTCCCGACTCCCGAGGGCTGGGGACAAGATGGCGGCTTCTGCGCCGCAGAGAAGGGGCCGGTTGTACGCTCGCGCGGCTCCATTGGCACTATCTGTCCCACTTATGATCCTCATGCCCATGGTGAGGCAATGGCGGCAGTTCCTTTGGGTAGACGTGAACTGTTGATGTTAAAAATGCTGGCTAGGTGTCGCAAGCCGCCGCCCTATTGAATCGGTTCAGCAGTATGTAACCATGTATTCATTCGTCCATCCGTTTGTTTCGATTTTATTCAAATTAGACACTTTGCCTTCCTGAAAACTTCTTTCCATGGTTAAGGAAAATCATCGCTCCTGAATCAATTCGTAAACCTAGAACAAAATGCAGCTACGTCTGACTTTCAGACACTTGTCTAAAAGTCAACCTTGCACTTTCTTGCGTTATTTTGCAAGATCTTACAATTACGCAAAAAAGTGTCTAATAGTTATCATTCGGTTATTTTTTGCTGTGTTGCAGATACCTTGGAAATTCCTGAGGTGGGACCCGCAGTGCTCGAGGCGGAAACTGTCTGGGGAGCACTACGTGGCAAGAAATAATTCACTTATTAATCGAGCGAATATTAATGCTGCATTCCTGGAGACCGAATCGCAACCACGAAGCGCATCTCATCATCAAATGCGCGTGAAACTAAATTGAATCTTCAAAGAGCCGCGTTCACAATTGCCTCTAGAACGCAGTTCAAACGCTAGGGTGAACGAGGCGTAAGAGAGCCTGATACCCATTAATGATGTGTGCTCATTTGGTTTGTCGCAGGACTTGAAACATTTAGCCAGCTGGTGCACATAAATGCAGAAGGAAACGCTGTGAGTTGACATTTCCTCGTGACCCGATAACATATTTAAAAAAAAATTGAAGATTCTATCGCGTTAAAAATAGTACGCACGAGTATGAGTGTGCGGTTTCTGTTGCGCCATTGTATTTGCTGATTGTTTGTTGTTGTTGTTTTGTCTCCCAAAAGTTCGTGGTCAACGTGACGGCAGTTGTGGACTACCCGACTTACTCCTACAGAGGCATTCTTCTCGACAGCGCCAGGCACTTTTTACCTCTCAAGATCCTCAAACAGAATTTGGTACTATCTATTCTCTGCGTACCATTCTTGCTGTGCGCTAAACCTTTTTTTCTTGTGATGTTGCAGGATGCCATGTCTTACAACAAGTTCAATGTTTTTCACTGGCACATTGTAGACGATCAATCCTGGCCTCTAGCGATGGTCACTTACCCTAACCTCACCCAAGTGAGTTGAGAAAACTGTCTAAACTGCGACTTCCTTCTTTTGAATACTCACAGGCAATGAGCTTAATTAGCTAGCCAGTAACGATAAAAAAAGGCTAAAAAAATGTCTGAGAAGCAGGAAAGAAGAAACGTTATATACGGCTTGTACCGTCTATGGGGTCAAGTTACGTGTGCCGGTCAACGCACAGCAGCTTCACAGCACGGGAAGCGAAAGGCCGACCTGTAGGCCACTGAAACGTCATAAATTCAATTTCAACTTTAACCGATTTCGACCTGAACTAGCGTTGTATTCCGGTGCATGTATTCGTGCATGCGCACCAATACAACGCCCACCCTCAACCGCCGGCTAAATTTCCCACCAACCGAGGAAGCCCAGGTGCTCAAAGTCAAAGGCAAACTCACGAATGAACATTCGTGCGACCCATTGAGCATTGTGTTTCATAAGTTGTCATTGACCATAGTATAATGTCATCCTTGCCGTTTCGCAGAGCGCGTATACGCCCCGGCACATCTACAATCTGGAAGAAGTGCAGGACGTGATTGAGTACGCTCGGTTGCGAGGCATTCGTGTGATTCCCGAAATCGACAGTCCTGGACACACGGGAGCCCTCGGCAAGGCGTTTCCAAGTAAGATATCGTCGTCCATACGACATAAAGGCTTCACAGTGAAAAAAAAAAAAAAGATGATATCACTTAATTTTGTAAACTAGTCGTGACGGTATTTAGATTGAATTTCGCTTAAACTTTGGTAGTAGCATGATTTGCAAAATTAAAAAGCACATGGAGTATCAGTGTTATTCAGGGCTCCTTACCGCTTCAGCTACCTTCACGCATTTGGAACCAGCAGCACCTCAAAACATTGCTCAATGCTCTCTTGAACTTTGCGAAGTATGATGCAATCTGTATTCGTTGTTCCGGTCGCATCTTTTTTTTTTTAAATAAAAACATTATATTTTTATTTCATGCTATCCTTCATATGATAATGACTCTTGAAAGCACATGGCGTTGCAACCGTCCTTGTTTTGCAACTAATGAATGTGTGGGACCGCCAAACGATCTCCAATGCTAATTTTGTACCCGTCGAGGCTTGTGCCAATAAAAATTAACAAGTAAATCAATTACTAGTTAGTAGTTACCCAGGAATAGTAGAGCATTTACGCTATTCATTACTGATTTCGGGTTGTAATGAATGTGTTGTCACGCTACCAAAAGAGAGTACCGCGTTACGGCTGGAACAGTAGAAAGTTTTAGGGAACCGGTTTTTGCACATCCGGTATACGGTGGGATGGGCCCTCCAGTACGAACTGCGCATGTGCGAGTCTTCTGCGGTAGCACATGCACAGTTCGTACCAGAGGGCCCAAAGTACCCTATCGGATACGCAAAATCGGTTCCCTCACTCTAAAAAAAAGCCCGTGCGTCTACTTTCCCGCACAACACTCGGAGAGCCAATCAGCGCAACTTACGGAGGCAGCTCAGCGAATGACGATGCCGAAACATATGTTTAGGCCGAAAAACGCCCAGTGACCATCGCGCCTGGTGCGCATACACTATTGGCCCTCTCCTCCCCCCCCCCCTCATCTACTTTACAACGCTTACACACACACAGTCTGAGTTGGGACATTAAGCAATGCAAGCGTGACGTTTTGCATTGCTTAATGTCACAACTCAGACTGCGTTTTTTGGTCTAAACATATGTTTCGGCATCGTCATTCACTGAGCTGCCTCCGTAACTTGCGCTGATTGGCTCTCCGAGTGTTGTGCGGGAAAGTGGACGCACGGGCATTTTTTAGAGTGAGCTAAAACTCTTTATTAGCCGTAGGGCGTTGCCGTCAACACTGCCCAACAGTTTCCCTGTTCATTTTGTTTCAGACATATTAACTCACTGCTATAAAAATGGCAAGCGTGACACACCCGATTACCCGGAACACGCTGCTCGTGAAAATTTAGACCCCACCAACCCCCAGACGTACCGAGTCATGACGAATATTTTTAGAGAAATCAGGAACGTCTTCAAAGATGAGTATATCCACCTTGGAATGGACGAGGTCTACTACGCTTGCTGGTACGATTCACAAGTTCATTTAATATAGCCTTATGAGCACAGATCGCAGTACTTCTCCAGTAGAAATTTTTCGTTTTGATACAGTAACAAGAAAACAGACGGAAATGAATAGCAGAACCTGTCAACTAAAGCGAACCCAAATGGAAGGTTCTCATTACGTTTTTTTCTTTCTGTTTTTTTTTTTTTACTGGTTTGATTTGGATATGTGGATTTCAATATAGTAGTATATGATAAAGAGAACAAGACGTTTAGCGACTTGGAAAGCGCTCTGTCTGTTTTGGCGTTCTTCTAAGTTATATGTTTTACAACTTGCGTTACGTAATGATAATTATGTTTATTTTATCTTACGAGCACGCTATTTCTTTTCCATGGCCCATGTTTCTTGTTTTCCCCACACATAAACTGACACCAAAGCTCGAGGAAGGTGCAATAACTTGTGTCTACGCGGTAAGAACGCCATTTTAAGCTCAGCGTATCTGGCTTGTTCTAGGAAATCCAGTCCCGAAATACGGAGATTCATGGAGGCCCATAATTTTACGTCCATAAGTCAGGTGGAGGAATACTACGTCACGAGAACCCTCAGCAACGTGAAGAGGTTGGGAAGCAAATACATTATTTGGCAAGATCCCATCGAAAACGACGTTCAGGTATGATGCATATATTGGCAACTAATATATCAGTATAGAGTGAAGAAGCTAGGCTTAGAGTAACGGCGCTCCATTCCTTGACTTTCTCGTAGGCACCACCGTTTTGATGCTTATAGCGCAGATCACGGTGTAAGATAGATACACGTGAGGACACAGCACGACAAACGCTGCGATCGACCAGATAAAGTCATATTGACACACAGAACCGAGAAAAAAGCAAACTAAGAAAGGTGTTTTGTTATCATGGCACCAGGGCACGCGCTCTTTTCACTCGGAGCGTCTGCACCAGGGTGTAAAATAGACAGGTGGGGAAACGAGAGCCAAATGAGCGACCCGATTGTGTACCCCGGGTTTCTCTTTTCCTGTGGCGCCATCTATGTTGAGCACCGCGAACTCTCACTCCGGGTGGCCGACCAAGTGGGGCGACCGGTGGCGACCGGCTAAACTGACGGAAATTTTTTCTTCTCGCCGCAGCGCCATCTGTCGCAAATCGAGAGTACCCGCAAGCAGACGAGTACACAATCCGGTCACGGCGCTGCGGTAGGCCTCTATGGGCCATTTCCCCACCTGTCTATCTTACACCCTGGTCTGCACTGAACTGGACGGACGCTGGCGTGCACAGTACGCCGGAGACCTCTCCGCTTCAACGCGATCATATAACCGTTATTTGCGCCGTTGAGGCACGAAACATAGGGACATTGACGAAGCAGTGACTAGGAAACACGCGTAGCGCAAGTGCCAAATAAGTTCTACATGACGTGGCGTACCTATAAAGAAACGACTTTAAGAACAAGTACGTCTCCCATAAAGAAGCGCAGGAAACCGGGCCCGCAACAGGCTACCACTAGCCGCATATCCAAGAGTCGTATATAGTGGCGCCGCTCGCAACAAAGGCGAGAGGAGGACTTTATCTGGCAGCTTCGACTTACATGTGTGGTGCAGAGAGGGTGGAACTGTTGATGGTTACGATGCGAAAATGAAACTTCGTGGCCTTTAGGTACGGTTTAAGGCACATTCCGGCGTTCTCGTCTTGCTCTGTCGCAGACTGTTTTAACAATTATCTAGGACAAAAAAAAAACGCGTTTTTTTTTCTTGGGATTTAAAATGAAGTTCACATAATTGGCAACAATGATGTTTAGCACCATGGATAGCCGAACTGTCGTTACTTTAAAGTGTATATCTTATGCTCTAAGATCACCTACAAATCGGAATAAAAATAAACCGTGATTAGAATATCCCTAGTATACATGAAAGCGTGCAGTGAGTTATTTCGATATCAGGCACTCCTGGTGCCTTATAAAGCCTCAGCAACGTGATCTCCTGCTGCCGGCTGAGCGTTCTGTATTCTGGAGTGTGTTATGTGTTTTCTTCAGACGTTCAGTAGCAACGGAATCGCAAGAACGCGGTTGTACACTTTGGTACTTCACGCATGTTAAAGGCGTACTAGCGAGGTCTCAAAGTCCACCATTTCAAGACTCTAAATCGGCCTATGTACTAAACGAAACAAAAAAGCGCACATGCTCGTGGGCCACCACGCGTCCAGGTGGAAGTGAAAAAGCGCCCCTTTTCCGCACTTTGAAAACACTGTATAGCACTTATAGACACGAGCAAAGGGGGAGGACGAGACAACCCATTGCGCCATGTTTTCCGCCTCTTGTGCGTGTCTATGAGAGCGACCATGTCTTCAAAGATTCAGCACCAACTCGCCCAACGCTCAGCATTGATCAATTGTATTTCCCGCAATATCGTGTCAAAGGCACACATATAGTATCGTGTGTTTCTTCGCGATGATGTTGGACAGATAAACTTGGTACGCATTTTTTACCTCGACGGTGCACTGCAAACTTCGTCGTAAATACCGTCCCTAACAAAAAAAAAAGGATGCAAAAAAAAAAAGAAGACACGTTTTAGTGTAAGTGTTGGAACGCGAAGTTCGCGTCTCTTGCTGTCGCACACCTCAGCTCTGGCCCCGCTATTTCGCGTTTCCTCGATTCCTCCGAAGCACGCACTTGTTCCCTTCCCTTTCCCCGCATATGGTGGCGAGAGTGTGCTCCCGCACACTCGCCACCATATGCGAGAGAGCGTTCGGTCAAGCTCGCTCAACATACTCGCATTCACCTCAAGATCCGCAGTAAAAAAAGTCCGACTCCTCGCGGAACGTTACAAATTTTCCCCTTCATCTGTCGAACTAAGAAAAACAACCCAACTTTGCGAGAAATACTTTGCGCAGCGCATGAATAATGCGCAAAACTTCCTTTGTTTTTTCTTAATCTGACAACGAGTACAGGTAACAATGCTGCAGTGCTAGATTTTTAAGTGACTTACCGGAGGCTCGCGCGGGGCGAAAATTGCACACGAGTGCTGCGTCAGAGTTTGGCTCCGATTGGTGTGCAATACCACACGAGTTGCAGCCGAACACTGACGCGGCATCATACGCCCAACGCTGAGAACATACTGCAAAGTCACCTATAATCCCTATATGTTATCCCTGTTACTATACTCTGTTTCAGCTTGTGTTGTACCGCAGGAAAGGCTACAAGCGCGAGCTGCCCTTGCTCTAAAGCACGTCTCGGCGGCACACGCTCTCGTGCACCAAGGGCAGCTGCCAACGCTATGAGCTCGCGCTTCTAGCCTTCGCTGTGGTACAAGATAAGGTGAAACGAAGTATAGTGTGTATACTTTGCAGTAACTAAACTGCCGGTTAGGATGCCCGTCGGGCGCCCTGAACCGCAATTAAAGGAGCGGATCAACGATTTTAACGTTGAAAGAATTTGCGTCTTCTACTTCATTGTTTATCTTGTCACAAAGGACAGAAAGCACACCTTCTTCCTTCGAAATGTTGCGATTCCGCCGCATAATCGCCAGGCAAATGTTAGAATATTTCCCGACCCGCAGCCGCGGGCGGCGGCTATGAGAACCACGCGGCATGACGTCAAAGGGGGACTTATAAAAAGATAGCAGGTTGTGCAAATACCTGCTCGATAAAAGGTAATTTTGCTATAAATCATGTAGTGCCAACATAAATATAAATGCGCCAAAAAGCTGGTATCACTGACAAAACTTTTATTATACGAAGTTTTTGTGGCGCCATCTATCCGAGGTCAAGAAAACCGTCAGCTTTATCTGCTGCCGCGGACAGCCGCCAGAAGTTTAAGTGGGACGGGGTGCAGAGCCGGACGGGGATGGCCGAACCTGGACGAGCACGTTGGCACTTTCCTCCTTCGCCATATTGATCGCGCTGCGCAAGCATGTGGTCACGTGGTCGCGAGCGGGTGAGTTCTCGCTGCTCACTGATGGCTCTAGAGAGAGAGCTTCACCGGAACCCGCACGTCCTCCATTCACGTCACAGCGTACGTAACTTGGAAGATGGTGAAGGAGTTGGGAGGTGCCGAAAACCTCAATTCTTGTCAATTTTTAAAATAAAAACTAGCACATGCAGGCAAAAGCGTTTTCTTGTTCTTTATTTCAGAAAGGTCGAGACACTAAACTCCCAAATTATTTAAGCAAAGCACTGAAATTGTTGCACAGCTCCTTTAAAAGGCAGACCTTCCGAATCGTCTTCCGCCGGGCAGAAAACCGGTTCACAGTTTCCTCCTCTCCATTCCCTCTCGCACTCTCCTCACCTCCTTTCCCAACAGTAGCGGGTCTCTGAGCAACTCCCCGCAGAAAGGAGGAGAGTCTCCCCTTTATCAAATGGAAAGGAGGAATTGAGGGAGAATTCCCTCCTTTCTGGCTCCTCGTAGGCCTTTAAGTCTGCAGCCTCAATCCCACTTAATTTCGGATAAAGGAGTACTCCGGCGATTTTTTTAGCTTCCCTAACTATATTTTCGGAATCGCCCATACAACATAGCACACCTTTCCGGTGTGCTGTGAAGTATGGCGAGATTCAAGTTAGTGTTTGAAAGATCGGCAATTAAAAATGATGTCCAAAACCAACATTCAGACATGCTCGCGGTTTTCGGTGCCGTGACATCAGGGGAAGGCAGGCTTGCAGGTCGAGCGGGCAGTCTAGAAATGAACTATGTCGAGCATTTGTTTCGTGCCAACGGATGCCCGCCTCGTACCACGTGATAGTCATGTTTTTGGCGGCCCGAGGCCAAGGTTGCCAGACGGAGCCGAAGTTTCGGTTTCGATTTCTGCTCACGTTGAAAGTACGATTTAACAATATATATCCCATTTTTCGCGAAGCAAATGATGTAGTGTCTTTTATTTGTGCTTTTTAATGTGAAATCACCCATTACACCTAAATTTTAGGAATTAAGCGGAGTTGACCTTTAAGGATACCCGCGTAAATCTAGGTATTAGAAACGCAGGGCGTGGCCTGTGTTCGAGCTTCGTGATTCGCTGTTCGGCGTTCAAATCGGCCGACGGCGCAATCTCATTGGCTGCCGGTCGATAATGAGATGCACGTCCTGTTCTTTTTTTTAGGTTGAGTGATTATGGCAGTTCAGTACGTCCCAAATCTTGCAGGTGGACCGAGACACGCTGGTGCAAGTGTGGAAGGGCGACTGGAGACAGATGGCCGGACGCCTCGCGCGGAAAGGTCACAAGATGGTGCTGTCGACCTTCTGGTACCTCGACTACATCAGCTACGCCGCCGACTGGAAGAAGTACTACACAGTCGACCCCGGGACTTTAGAGGTACACGCGACATTTTATTCGACTAAATATTTACAAAAGCCCGTCTTCGTTGCTGACGAACGAAGTGAAAACATCGCGGTTTGGCATCGGTGCACGGTGAAAGCGCCAATCTAAATTTGTTTGACCGCCTTTCACACGCGAGTTGGAGTGCCGACGTGCAAATCTCTACACTCTCGAGTGCTGCCGAACTCAATGTCTGTTTCTGCCGTTGCTATGGGAACGTGCTTCTCTTTAAACCGCGGGGAGTAAGTCGGCCCCTAATAGGCGTCTAGTGTCTTCTCTGTAGACAAAAAGTTCGGCCAGTATAACAGCGCTGCTAGCCTGGAGTATTTAACGTGCGCCACACCGTTGCGATACACAACCGCACGCCCGGTACGATTCTCATCCAGATAGAAACTGGGAGCGGTGGGAATTGAACCAAGGATCCCTGGGTTCTGCAGAGCGAGCTTTCGCTCCACGTGCTCCGAGCTACTGTGCGCTAACCCACTCAGAGAACGATTTCTTTTTTATTGCATGGTACCAAAGACGAGCACTGACAATATCACACGCTAATCGAGTATCGCTTAATCCGATGGTATATACGATTCCTGCAGGGACGGACAGTGAAAAGCAACTGGTGGTGGGCGGAGAAGCCTGCCTGTGGAGCGAGTATGTGGACGCGACCAACCTGATCGCTCGACTCTGGTGAGATTTACGCGCAGTGACACCCGTCACCCAACTTCTGAGGGTGTACGAAGTCGAAGCTTGGTGGCTGGCACCGAGCAACCATAAACAGTGAGCGCGGGCTTGGGCGATTATGCATCCTATAATTTTCCTTTCAGCCTCTCCAACAAAGCTTCCCTTGTTGGAGATGCTGAATATTTGTTGAAAATTTTAACACAAGCTGGACACATATCTGGACAATTCAGAAATGCTCAGCACACGTAAAACGCACGTTTGAAGTTAGTCCTTAAAAGGCAACGATATCCCTGTCAAGTACATGCCTCAATAGTATAGTCCTGGAGGCCATATATTGCCGCGTGCGTGGAGAAGTCGACAACGCGTGTGGTTGCCAGACAGGGGACGAAGTTGGAACCACGCTCGGCCCGGTTCCTTATTAATGCGTCAGCATTAGTGCCCACATGACAGAGAAAGGCTGACGGTGTCGTCTGGGGACAAAACAGTGAAAAGGGAAGCGCGCCGCGTAGAGAATAGTAAAGGACAAAGGCGAGAAAGAGGCGACGTCACGGGGAGGAAGCCAATGCGCGCGCAGATGCTGGGGCGAGTCTGAACTTGAGGTGTGCGGAGAGCGCGTATGCCTTGGCCACCGTGGCCTTGGCTTGTGCTACAAGACGAAGTGTGAACCAAGTACTATACTCCGTTCACCCCTAAGATGTAAAGCCCCTCTATCCTGGGAAAAGTGGCGCCATTGATTGTTGTGGAAATGCTCGAGACACGTGTCGCGCGCCACTTCTGGGAAGAACACGGCGTCTGAGATCTAGCTCAGTGCTGCGCTGTTCCGTCATGATCTTCCCAAGGGCTGCACGTTGCAAGTGCCTCGTGCATCGCCGCACCTTGCGCTACTTTTGAAACATGAAGGGGTTTTACTAAGATGAGACTATACTTCGCTTCAGCTTGGGTCCAGACGCAGCCGATGCTTACAAGCGCGAGCTCCGGGCTTCCAGCGTCCCTGCCAAGCACACGCGCTCGTGCAGTACAGTCACTGTTCACGGCCACACGCTCGTGCTTGCAGCATCGGCTGCGTCTGGACCCAAGCTGAAACGAAGTATAGCTCCGCCTTCTGCGCGAGCTCGCTGGCTTCCCCAGTGCTTTGGTTGCGCGTGCCTGCGCGTTCACACTTGCGTTAGCAAGGGCAGAAAGCTCGCGCTGAAGGCAGAGCTTCTAGTCTCAGCTTAAGGGTGAACGGAGTACAGCGCTTGTTCAAGATAGGCGGCAAAACAATTCAAGGCAGATTCATTGGTGGACCCTCAGGGAATGCGTCAGCATGACCTTGGGAAACGCCACACACGTCCCTCTTGGGGAAACGCTATAGCACTGATCCCGTAACGAAGCCATAAAGAAGCAGCAAAAAATAGAGGAAGTAAAAGAGAAAGCAAAAGTAAAAGCCAAAACAGAAGAGTGAAAGGGTCAGCGTTAGCGTTTCTGAAAGGGGACGTGTGGGGCGTCTCCCAAGGGTCATGCTAACGCATTCCCTAAGGACCACCAATGGATCTTTTATTAAATTGTACTCTTCTGGAAAGTTCTAGCCCATTCTTGGCTGTCATCGAGTGTTCTCGTTCAGAAGATTCCCGAACATACCGCGCATACTATAAAAGCAGCAGTAATGCGCTTTTCCGAGACAGTCACACTCCCCCCCCCTCTCCAAAATCAAATTGCTACAAACATAAGAAAAATCTGGGGTTTTACGTGCCAAATCAACGACAGGCATGTGGAACACACCAGCGGAGGACTGAGGATTAATTTGAACAATTTTGGGACCTGTTGACGAACAACCGAAATATCGGTTACACAGCGACTTTTCCGCAGCAAGCCTCCGTTAGACTGCGGGCACCATCGGCCGGGATTCAAACCCGCCAACTGGGTATCCATAGGCCAGCGCTTTTCCTCGGAGCTACCGAGGCGGCGTTAGTATTCACATTAGTATTATTTATTTCGGTACAGCAGAGCAGCGGCACCGCAGAAAGGCAGGTAGCCCATACCACAAAGACCTACGGCGCCGCGGCATCTATTGATGATGCAATGACCTAGTTTAGGAGGTTCATCTTCAAAATGTCGCAGCGGAGAGCTGCATCAGTCTCGCAGGTAGAATGCCGCTGACTTCGTGACTCACCTTCGCCTCCTCAGGCCCCGGGCTTCGGCGGTAGCTGAGCGTCTCTGGAGCAGCCCTAGTATGAATGACGTCGAGGAGGCCAAGTACAGGCTGGACGAGCACAGGTGCAGGATGCGGAGGTGAGTGATCAGTGAATTTTTCTCCCTACATAAGAGTCGCTTCCTGCGCACTGTCGTCTGTTTGCTGGGCTGTGGAACACGTCCAGAGCATGCGCAGTACGTCTCATCTGCGAAATAACAGACGGCGAGCATCGGTGTACACCGATGCTCGCCGTCTGGTACGGAGTCACCGAATTGTATACAACCCGGTGACTCCGCATTTTTCGCCTGGGCGACAAGCGCCGGAAAAGTGTATACGGCGGGTAAGTGTTCCAGAACACGCCTTTGGCGTATGGGAACGCAAGGTGGGGCACGCCGATCAGAGTACAACATAAAGAACGCAAAAAAGAACTCGCAATGACCAGGCAGCCAAGCGTGCGCCGTCAGTGACCGAGATTGGGGGCTGGGGTGGAGGTGGGGGGGGGATAGTTTTGTGTGCTATATACCTTTCCCATCCGAGAGCTGCGCTCCTATGTCAACACCACCTAGAATAATCAAAAACCGTGCACTATATAAATTTCGACGTCATCACAGTAGAATCGAGTGCAAATCAGACACGAGTGCTGTATGAGAGTTCGGCTGGGGCCACCTGTTCGAACAGCGAGTCGGAGGACGCTCGGTGTCCGGCCAACGTGCATCTAGAATAATGAAGGCCTCTGAACGCCCCACTCTTCCTCCATAAAACGTCACGTCACAGTCGGATGGCGCCAACTCAGCCATTGAACCCGAGCCGGATACCAAGCGTCCCACGACGCGATGATTGGACACGAGGCCCAGCCGAGCACTGACGCTGCGCTCGTATCCAATCTGTGACTTCGCTCGATCTCACTCTGATGACGTCACACATTCGAGTGCACTGACTTTGATGATTCTAGGCAGAGTTGGTCAGGCTCGGGCCCAGTTGCCGAGGTGGCGCTTTGCTAGTGTGGTGACTTTCCGCGGAGATAAAAGGCTGTTCACAGGCGCCGATTGCTGTCCTAGTTTGACGGCCCGTGAATGTGACGCGTATCATATATATTCATCTCGTCACTCGTTCATAATCCCGACGTTTGTTTGCGGGAAATTATCTGTATTCGCCTTTGATGTCCACTCGTTGTCTTCCTACGTAGCAATACTTAACAGAGGCTTGGTTTAACTCCGAGTTAGGCACGCTTTCAAGTCTCAACTATGGCAATTACGTTCGTCAATAGGAATTTAAGACTGGCTTCTGCGTACACGGACAGTACCTAGAAAACAAATTTGCAAAATGAAACCTTCACTCGAAGCCTAGAGATCAGCTCCAGCGAAGGGAACGTTTCCTAACCTATAGACTTCGGTGAGCCAATTGCCAGACAATTTCAGACAGCCAGAAAATAGTTGCAGCGCAGCAAGGACGGAACTTACAGAGAACTTGTTCGCGCAGGCGGGGCATTGCTGCACAGCCCATCCTCAACGGATTCTGCGGAGATGAGGACTTCGACTAGATCAACATCTGAACTCTGCAGAGAGCGGCTTCAGAGAGACGAAAGAACTGTACGGCCACTCGATTGCTCCGCTTCCCGCACTGAGCACAATGTCGTTTTACTAAGACACCGATATTCCACCCACCTAGCGGTAGATTGCCGACGGTTGGCGACAAGGTTGTATTCTGTAGCGTCATGCTGCGACGGAATATTTGAGAAAAGAAAATCTGACTTGAAGAGCCGACCGAGGTGTGCGGCTCATCGCGAAAAAATATGTAAAAAGGAAAAAAGGGATCGCTCCACACTTTAAAATATTGTTTGTGAGTTCGCTTTTATGTACAACACCGAGACATCCAAGCACGGCGAACAATACCAGGATCTCTGCAAATGACGAAGGTCAAAGTGCGATTATATCTGAAAAATCAAATAAGATCAGATTTTATTTCCTTAATTGGGATACATTACATGAGGGGGAATAACTACAACATTCAATGAACAACTATAGAAGGTAAACAGCAAAACATCGGAAAAACATACGCTGATCACACTTTACAAATGGGATTTACAAATGTCGCGACATTTATTGGTATCAGTTTCATAGACGACGTGAGCGGGTAAGGAATTCCAGTCAGCAATAGAAAGTAAAAGAGTGGTGAAATTTGTTAGTTCTGGAGAAGAGAGGCTGAATTTTGAGTGGATGATCGCGGCGCTTTGAAATCTAAGATGGATCTTGAAGATAGAGGCTACGAAATTCTGATGATGAGTAGTAGATGCCATGAAAGAAAACAAGACGGGCTAGTTTGATTCTAACGGCTAGAGGTTTCAACTCCAGGCTGGCTTTAATAATTGTGACACTCGAGGTTCGTGAATAGTCATGCATGATGTATCGTGATGCCTTGTTTTCAACAGATTCGAGGTTGTTAAGAACGTGTACGCTTGATGAGGCCCAGATAATGTTGGTGTATTCGAGTTTCGATCGCACAAATGTTTTCTAGGTGTTCATTTTGACTGTTTGAGATGAGCGGAAAAGATTGCGTTTGATGTTTCCGAGTGATTTACACGCACATAAAACGGTGTTATTTATATGATCGTTCCAAGTGAGGTCCTCTGAAAAATTACTCCTGAGTACTTGTATGTTCTAACTTTCTTTATGTCTTCGCGGTTAATGAAATATTTCCTTGGCGTGGAAGAAGGCTGACTGGCAAATGTTTTAACTCTTGTTTTGTTTGTGTTCAGTCTCAGTTGCCATGTGCTGCACCAAAGTGAAATCATGTTGAGGTCTTGCTATACAAGTGTTTCATAATCTGGGTTGGTGATGCACCGGTAGTTAATAGTCATCTGCAAAAAGTCTTATGGAGGATGTTTAGCTAAGTGGCAGGTCGTTCATGTAAATGAGAACCAAAAGCGGACCCAATACGCTGCCCTGAGAAACTCCGGACTTTACTGATAACTTAGAAGACTTACTCTCTTTGACATATGTAGCCTGTTTACGATTTTCAATAAAGATGGCAATCCATTGCATGATAACAGGATGAATGTTGAGTTGAAACAGCTTGTATAACAAGCGTTGGTGAGGTGCGGAGTCGAAGGCTTTGGCAAAATTAGTAAATATGGCATCGGTAGGTTTGGAAGAGTGAATATTTTCGTGCAAATTAGTAACAAATTAAAAAAGTTTCGTTTCACACGAATATTTTTGGCTGGATTCATGTTGGTTAGTACAGATTAGATTAATAAAATAAAGCGATATATGAGCAGGGACAATGAGCAAGTGAAATGTTACGCTCACTGTCATGGCGGAAAACAAAATCAAAATGATTTAAATCGTCTATTTATTAAAACCAGTTTTACTATGACAATTTAAATCAAATCTTTCCCGCAAAAATAATCCTGGAAATATCTTTTTTTTACCGTTTGTTTATCACATCATAATTTCTATGTGCATTTGTTTCGTATTTAAATCCAGGAATCACCAATAAATGAACGATTTGTATATAAGGTTGAACACGAGCAAAAATAAGTGCTCTTCTCAGCAAATCAGAGCGTTGGACTTGATGTATGCACCGAAAAAGTAAGGGAGAGGAAGAGACAAGAGCACGCAGGGACGTCAGAACGCCGAGCTCTGATTGGAACGATTAGTGGGTAGACCTAAAGCTATAGCGGCCTTTGACTCCACTTATAGCCTCCTCTATACTGACAAAACCTGGCAGATCGCCACGAGAAGCGGCCGCCGAAATGGAAAAGGTGGAGCGGCAGACAACGGATGAGAGGAGAGCCACGTGACTCGCGCCCCGCTGCGGCGAGACGCCGAAACACACTTCTCCCGGGCGAACAAGCGTGTTTCGGGGTCCTCGCAGCGGCAAAACGCTGTGCGCTGACGTCCAGGTTCCCCGAGAAATGGCTCTTCGATGCTCTGTGCTACCAGATCCTCGCGCTCCCAATCTGCGACCGGGCACTCTATGGCTCCGTCGTCGAACTGCCAGGCTTTGTGAGTGAGGCTATGCTCCACTGCACTCGCCGAACGCGTCAGAACGCGGAACGCCGGCGTCCGGCTTTCGTATTCGAACGGGTTCGACCAGCGCAGCGGAGACAAAGGCAGATCTAGCTTTACGTATACCCACTAATCCTCTGCAACCAGAGCTCGGCGTTCTGCCGCCTCCTCCGCGCTCTCGTCTATACTCCTTCCCTCACTTTCTAAGTGCATACCTTCCACCTTCGTTTGTGAGCTACGTACGTAACGTCCTATTAAAATAAAATCAGAACGCCAAAGAAACGGAAACTAGAAGATTAACGTCGTATTGCAATCAAGTCAAAACTGGAAAAAAACAAAAATATCGAATAAAGATTTTTCTAAGAAAATCATGCTGTTTTTGGTTCCAGTGTAATGGGGATTACAGCAGGTAAACGTGTGTGAATTAAACAGCACTATACATTTAGAGTAATTCTTTTTTCTGTATTGTTATCGGTGATTGGACGAATTGATCAATCAATTGCCATAGTGAAAAATAATCTAGCGGTACATAATCACTATTTTCTCGCCACAGTGATTTCAATCGAATGAATATATTTTAAATTCATTAAACCTTATATAAATATTGAAAAAATCTTACTAGTTAAATATTTTAATACTTTTATTTTTCCTTTAGCCCGCTTGCGCACATTGAATTTTTTGCTCTAATCGTATGTTGAGCTTCACCATTCACTGGGATCCTGATATTGTCTGCAATAATTTGTGGTCTCGTGTTCTGCAGAAAAGTGAATTCACAGGCACTCCTTAATGCTGCATTCACACAGGCGTTCGAATCTCAACAGCGAAGTGGATCTGATCGATTTCATCATCGGATGCGCGTTAATAATTATTGCTTCTTTAAGCAACCGCTTTGCGAGTGCGGTTCAGCCGCCAGTGTGAATGCGGCGTTAGAGTGGAGGCTGTACAAACGGAGCGATCGAGCAGCCGTGATAGTAAAAGACCAACTGAGTCGGAAGAAATGGGGCTTCTCATCCCTATGTGGAGCTACCGAAATATGCACACGTGTATTATAAAAAGAAAAAGCAACGATTGCGCTATATATATATATATAAAAGGAAATGCTTTGAAGTTTAATCAAGAAGCCATATCATTTGATAAA
Organism: Ixodes ricinus; assembly: GCA_037355805.1. Taxonomy (NCBI): domain Eukaryota; kingdom Metazoa; phylum Arthropoda; class Arachnida; order Ixodida; family Ixodidae; genus Ixodes; species Ixodes ricinus. The sequence goes on along the minus strand of JAZHYW010024890.1, from coordinate 33,232 downwards.
ACACATTCCTGAGATATCAACTTACCATGTAGCAAGTAAACTGTGCCAAAAAGTTTGTTTTCTTTTTTTCTTTTTTTGAGGGCGAAGCGACGGCGGTTTGTTTTAGTGTTTAGCCCTACAATTCTCGAACAATTACGCTACTCAATCGTTTGAAATCAAAGCCTATGAACATACAAAAACAACGAAACTGTCCTTGTAGTCGCTTCCGCCTCCCATATACGAGTCGCCGGGGCTTCGCGTCCGAGAATGCTGTCCCGCTGACAAGATAAGAGGTGAGACAGCATCATAACGCCGCTCAGTACTTGACACGTAGCGATCCTCTTCGTTAGCGGACTCCAAGTCCTTCAGTCACGGGAGTACCCAAACTACGTCTCACGAAACCCATGCAGTCCAGCCAAAGCTACACGGGATAGAGCGCATGTCAACCAGTTCAAGAGGAGGGATAGGAGGAACGGGAAAGAAGGGCTGGGATACCCCGTTCCTCCTTCCCTCCTCTTGAACAGGTCAGAATACACTCTCTCCTGTAGCTTTGGCCGTGCTGCACGGTTTTAGTGAGACGGAGTACAAGCAGTTTTTGCTTTTGTGAGCCTGATTAATATGTACGCATATTTCCCGAAATAAAATCAACATTCCTACGATTGGTAACCGGATCATAAACTTGGGAATCTCGGGGGCACAGAAAGTTTGTTGTTGCAAATACAAAGTGAGAAAATAAAATACGCACCAATAGGGATTTTTCGTAAATCGGTTACGCGGAACTCTACAGAGGAGGCTAGCGGCGCGCATGCGCAGTAGAGGCGTCTTGTTTTCGGAGGGCGTATAGCGGAGGTGGGGAAACGGTCTACGAAAACTCTATAATATAGAGTTTTAGTAGATCGTTCCGACAACTCCAATAACGATACCATGAATTATAAACAGGGACCACCTAAAGAAGCGCAAAAAAATACAAGGACGAGGAAGTAAACAGACAAGAGCGCTCTCGCAACTGGTTTTTATTTGTGAAAACAATCTCGCGAGGCGCAGGACATGGAATCATACAATACGCTCACAGCGCTGGAATGTCTTGGATCATCGTCAAGTGAAACGGAGTGGTAACAATGCCAAAAGGCAGATTTTTTTTTTTTGGTGCTATACAAAGCTTTTTTTCTTCTTTTTAAGCGAACATAAAAAAAAATGATGGCTGTCTGTTTGCGGATTTTTTCCGTGGTGGCGAAAAATAGAGGCTTGCGCCAAGAGGCGAAGCCACGAGGAGAGCGACACTGCGTCGCCGGTCACCGGCCGGCGGGACGCCTATTCCCCGGAGCTCTGAAAGCTACCTGAATTTGTTTTCTTCTTTCCAAGTACAGCATGTCACCTGTAACTATTTTTTAAATTAATTTTTGCTTAAATAATTTTTCGACTGCCCTTCGCTGTCTTTCTCCTCTTTAACTCAGTCATTCGCCTCGGCGGGTGATTTGTGAACACGGTGCATGCTAGCCTCACAGTGTCACTCTGCATGCTGGCTGTTTGACTTCACAAGCGAGCACCGCTTCCGAGCGCCTGTATGACCACGTAATTTGCACAAAATATTGTTGGCGATAAAAAGTCAAGATTACAAAACGACATCAAGCATATATCTTGTTCTGCTGTACCTGTTGCCACAGCACGGCTTCCGAAGACCATTTTTTTAAATGCAAATGACGAGTTAAACGCACATTTTTTCTTGATGACTAAAAACAAAATTTTATTTGTGTAGCGTAAAAGAAAATGCACGGGTGGTCGTTATCCTAAGATAGAGCTAAGAACCAGTTTGAACCGGTTAGCGCTTGGCGGCAGTGGCGTACGCAGGATTTCATTTCAGGGGGGGGGGGGGCGGACCAACGAGAGTAAGGGGGACAAGATAAAAAGAAAAGAAAGTCCAAGAGTAAATAAAAGCATTCCATTTTTTTTTTCTAAAAACTATGCATTCTTCTATAAAGTAATTAAAATAAAGTTGTCATATTGGTTTTGGGATGATTATGATACATAAAAATGATGTCCCGGAAATTCCCAACCAGGAGGGCATTTGAATTTTACTTTTTTTATTTACAAGTCACGTCAAAAGAAAACACCAGAGTTAGCAGAAAACAAGAATCATAAAAACAAATATTTTGTAAAGCACGACTCCTATGCATGAAGCCTCCAGTCAGCGGGGCTGATAAAACAATGATGCATAAGTAGAAACGCGGAACACCTTGACGGATAGACGATAAACACTGGAAAGCTGCTCCACCATAAATTACTCCTTATCTTAACCTGATCTAACCGACAAAAGTCTCACGTGATTTGTTCGTCGGTGTCGATTTTTAAGGTTCCCGAAGTCCGCTCACAAAATAATAATAATAATAATAATTTTTATTTGCACGAGAAAGTTTGCCCACTCAGCGTCGTGCAAGGCTAGACAGAAAGGTCAGTACCCTTACGCATTTGCGCCTGCTAGCCCGCCGCTGAGTAGGTGTAAACATAAACAAACAGTAGTCGCAAGTACAAGGTAAAAATAACAAGTATACACGTATGGAAACAACCAATAATCAGAACCCAGAGGGAAGATAAGACAACTCGCTGTGCCCCAATTCACCCCCACGCAGACCGCGGCGGAGGCCCAGCCACAAGCCCAAACCCGCGAGCGCACCGCTGTGTGTGGTGCATCCCGCGCAGCCGAGCCCGCGACCGCGGACCCCGCCACACCCCGCCCCAGGGTGACACGGAGCATGCGTGAAGACCCTTGGGTGAACCCTTTTACGGGCCATCAACTCGTGAAGAGATGCTGGCCGTATCGTCTGCATAGCTCATGGGATTCCTCCCTGCCCCGCGGAAGAGGCTTGCGCTCCCTCAGCGGAACAGAGAGAAGCTCACCTACGCGAAAGTCAAGGAAGTCTCACAACGCAATAAAAGGACGATGTAAAATGGTTTACACACTCACATATTGCACTTGGCTCTCGTCCTGAGGCAGCAGGTCGCACACTCGCGCCCCTATCTCGCGCGGTTCTCAAACTGGCGATGACAACTTCCGTACTCGAACCTTGAACCGCAAATCCCGCTCATTTAGGCGCCTATATATTCACTTTGCTAAGACTTTTCCCGCCATCCGAGGAGCCAATCAGATATCGCTCTTTTTAGACCAATGGGAGCCACGCGGTACAAAACAAACACAGACAATACAAAATCCAATTAAGAAAGGACACGTGCCTAGACCCCTGAAAACTCCCAAAACCCTTCGCCCTAACTGTCGACCGTCAGCCGGTCACCGCTTCCAAGAAAATCCCCTCGTCGGGGTGCAAGAACAATACCGACGCTTCTTTTCAAAATAAAAAAGGCTACAAAACATCCAGGGGCCTCGCTACGCTCGAGCGAAGCACAGCGCATGGTACGCACCCAGAGCAGGGGGTCCCTCGAGGAACAATTAAGACAGGGGACTCGGGGGCAGTGTTGCCAGACGGAGAAAAAAAAAAGTCAGCAGATTGATCCCCAAAACGTCAGTAGATTTGCACAAAAATCAGTAGATTCTACGAAATCTGTGTTTTGCCATCTTTTGCTATTTTCATTAAACTACACTTCGAGAAAACTAGTATAGACTAAAAAATAACATGATAATAAACACAAATCAAAATGAAAAAGAAAAAAAAACAAGACCAGTTCTCGAGTAATTCTTTATCAAAAACAAAATAAAGAGGCACCAAAAAATTTTTTTTCAGCATTGAATAGTGTTGCAATATTGAGGATTATTCTTTGAAATCAAGATTGAGCCACTTTTGGGATCAACAGATGAGACCGACAGTGCGACACCCAACTGTCGCAATTATTGAAACGAAACTAAAACAAGACGTTCCGGCAAGTGCGCGTGTACATGTCCGATGGAAGTCCTCTGCAAGCTGCCATCTTTCCTTGCTGGGCTGTGGAAGGTTTTTGACGCAACACTGTCGGCGCGGAGCACTGTTGAGGCTACGCGTCGTCTGCTACGGGCTTATTTCTTTTTCGCCTGTCTCAAAGTTTGCGTTCAAACATGGAGAAACTTAATTCGTCATCTTCTTAAGCCACGGAGGAATAACATTATATCATTTCCTTGCCAGAGCCTGCCAGATAAAAGTAAAGAACTGAAAATTGGATGTCGGTCCCATGCATTCCGCCGGGCGAATGAATAAAAATGGCAGCCCTCTCCGCTCAGCTGGGAGCAGCCGAGAGTTCAAGCGCATGCGCTCACGCCGCTCTGCGCCAGTGACAAACGCGCCAGGTGTGCATCCACTATTGGCCCTCTCTCCCTCCCCCCCCCCTATCTTATTCACAACGCTTACACACACACACACCGCAGGTTGATTGGCTCACTCGGGAGAGGGACGTTACGGCGGCTAGATCATAGACTGGTCAAACTCTCAAACCTGCTCTGGGTTAATTCACTCGGAATAGGAGGGGCTTCTGGGCCATCTAGACCAGTGCTTCGTTTTTAATTCTTGGGAGAATATGAATTTCCTTTGATGGGCGACCCTGGGAACTGAAGGGACTAAATATTAAATTTTAATATGTTTACGAAAAAAAAAGTCAGTAGATTTTCTTATTTTTCAGTGAATCAGTAGACCCGGAACGAAATCAGTAGATCTACTGATAAATCAGTAGACCTGGCAACACTGCTCGGGGGCCGCTCCGTGGCGACGACAAACCAGCTTTGGCGGCTCCGCGAGAGGGACATGGGGCACTCGCGAAGCAATAAAAGTAGAAGTAAAGGAATATATTTGTTAATTGATTATTCTCCAGTCATATTAGATAAAAGAGCGTTAAAACTACACATTTTTTATTATTTTTACTATGTCCTAAATTTTTTTTGTTTACAACTTCATCCACGAAGTTTGATATTGATAAACCCGAGAGTCAGTGACCTCGCCGACTTCCCCCCCCCCCCGCGCATTTCGCGGGGGCCGCGGCCCCTTCGCCCCCCCGCCCCCCCCCCCCCCCTGTGTACGCCACTGCTTGGCGGAACCGCTAACCGAACCGTTATTTCGAATGCATCGCTTACCGGAACAAAATGCAAAGCTACTGAAATAAGGGTAATAGCACAGGCTAGTTGGTGAACGGTCAGACTTATAAAACCCCGAGGCAAGGGTGAGAAACAAAAACAAAAACACAACGAGGTCGTTTTCTTTTTTTCTCCTCTTCCTTTGTTTTGGGGTTGTTATAAGCATGAAAGCTACCGAACCTGAACCCTCACCGAACCAGAATCACAACCGTATCGACTCCCAGCGTGCATCATATCGCCCAGGTGTGACGATTGCGGCTTTTGTTTTCTTTCTAGGTCCTACCCGACACAGCCCCGGCTTCGGGTGGAGAATTCCAAAACCCTCCCACCACTCACGTCCACCGGGTTCCGCAGCCTCTTACTACGGCCTCCCTCCATTGTTCCGGCGAACCTAAACACGTGAACAGCAGCCGCGCGCTGCAGCAGCGAGAACGCTCTTCCTTTCCACGGCCGCAGCGAGACGGGCTCTTTTCCCCGGCTCTCTTGAGCTCCCGCGCTTCACGGGGCTGCACAAAGGAGTTCATTACTGAGACGATCTCCACTCCAGCGCAGGGAGGAAAGCCCTGCTCCCCGAGGACCGGTGGCCACGGGCTTCGAGGGCGCCGGGACAGGCGTGCAATCGCGCCCTTGTCGACGACGACGGGGCCTCTTGAGCCGCCAGGGAGATCGCCCGCTGCCAGAGAGCCCAAAATACGGAGAGCTTCCAACTGTTCGAACAGGGTCACGTGGTTAATGGGCCGCGTTTGCGGTACGAGCTGCGAGCAGTGAGTGCACGGAACGGCGTTCCAAGGAACAACGTTCCTGGAACGCGTTGCCGTTTTCATGTTCCATCGCTGGAACTAGAACTCGTTACGTCTTGGGGGAGAGGGAAAGAGGAACGGCGTTCCTTTCTGCCTTTTTACACGAATTTAGTAGGCATTTAGGATTTTTAAGTGGCAACTATTTCCACCTCCAACTTCCAAGAATGGGGAAGTCTCCGAGATATAGTCCAAAACAACGAAGTGGAACAGACGCGATTGTGACTACTGGACACGTATAGTTCTATGTGGATCATTTTCCCTTGCTCGCTTTATTTTACTTACCAATTATCCAGCACAATATTTCAATGAAATACGCTAATGTAACGTTATAACTTATAAGTAACGACCCCTTCCCATCTTAGAAAGGTAGCGGGAACGAGTTCCTTTTGAATCGCTGGAACTTGTGACGGGAACTCGTTCTTAGACCGAGAAGGATCGAGAAACGAGCTTTCGTTCCAGTTTAGGATGAACGCGTATCAACACTGGCTGCGAGGGGCTGCAAAAGCGTCGATCGTTTACAAGCGTCTCAGTTTTTAAGGCCTGATTCCTTCCTTGCCATCGACTATGATCTCCGCAGGAGAAGTCCGCCATTACATTGCAAACGCTCCCATTGTTTCGGTTGTTTCCTCTCCTAAATCTAGGCTCTCTGCTCGCTGCTGGCAGCCTCAATGGCAACCGACGCCGAGCGGACCCGGCGGCTTTGGCGTCGGACCCGACGCCACGCCGTCAAACACCGCCGCCGGTTCCGCTCAAGAGGAGGCGTTATATATGCCTCGATGCTCGAGCACGTTTACAGGTTTTCTGGACGAGGTGCGCGGTCGTGCAATTCAGTCGCGCGGCCCACGCGTTTCGAGCGTCCAAGGAGCCGTTGAGAGCGCGATGCGGACGCCGTTGGGTTTGACGTCAATGGAGTGCACTTGGGTTCGAGCTGTGTCATACGATTGTCGTCGTCATAAGCGTTTCAAGAGAATAGGACGCTTTAGTAGATCGTTCCGATAACGATACCTGATGACGATACGATGCATGCGCAAAGGCGTCAGCGGAGTATCGGGTACCGTTATCCGAGTAACCGGAACGGTATGGGATCGCGCAGTATGGAGGCTAACGAGTAGTCTGCTTTGAAGTGTGACCACTCGTTGTCTTTGGCCGTACAGAGGGCGATAAGGCGAAGTCTTGTACGACTAGCAATTAATTGCAGTGGTTACTCGATGCACTTCGGTACGATATGCCCGCCCATGTCGAAGACGACAAGTGTGGGCCTGAATCTAAGATGTCTACGAGCTAACGTCCGGACGCAGCGGATGCCGCCGTCAAACGTAAGATGGGGCGGAGTTAGAAACGATAAAAGCACCAATACTGCCAACTGTTTAAAAAAAAAAAACTGTGCTTCGTTTTTTTTTTTTTTTTTTTTTTAAGGCTCGCGCGTGGTTTAAATTTTCTGCAATACAGAACATCCCCATAGTGGATAAAGACACTGGGTCGAGAGGACATCGCCAGAACGAACCAAAGAGGGCGAATGTGTAAGAAGGGAAGTATGCAGGCGAGTTGGTTAGGAAGCATGATCTAAACCCCGAGGCACGGGAGAAATAAAATAACCTGACAAGACAACACTGTCGTTGCGCTTCGAACGTTGTTCAGCCGAAGGGCATGCCGAATCGAGGAAATCAAGCGAAAACGGCGCACCATATGGCGACGGCCCTCGAGTGGCGTGCAGAATTGCGATCCAACACCTCCGAAAAGTGACGGCCCATCTCGCGGGAATTGCGGAGGGACCACCCGCCTGACATCACGGAACGGACATTACAAAAACACCACGCAAAATGGCGTCTGGCTCCGATGGACATCATCATAGTGATGGAAGCGGCATTTGACCTTTTTGCAGCAGGTTCTGTAGCAGGCAAACTATTGGTTTTGAGCAGTTACTGGCGTTTTTGAAGCAGATGTCAAGATCTGTTAGCAGATCACTTGAGAATGAAAAGTGGCTGCATCTCTAAATGAGTTCATTTATGACAGTGATCGAGGGTTCCTTTGATACTCGAGCACATTACTTATTACCGTTTGTGATAAGAATAGGGCGTAAAAGGAACACAGTCTTCTTAAATAAGGATGTCACAGTAGGCCTAATTTACAGTGGGTATTAAAAAAATTATTGAAAAGTGAAAGTGAAAAGTGATTCCTGCTCGGAATGACGGGCAGTAAGGACGTGTGCGGGAGCTGCTCCGCCCCCTTCTATGGAAGGCAGCAGTTTCTTGTTTGCTCCGGGACCTGCAGGCGCAGATTTCACTGCAAATGCATCAACGTGGTTGAAGGGGATTACGACCTGCTCATGGTGAACGGTGTCAGCAGCTACAAGTGCTCTACGTGTGTGAAGCGCCTGGACTCTCAGGAAACGAAGGTTGGTGACGCCCACTCGTCCATTTCAATGGAAGAACTTGGTTCGCACGCCAACCATGAATCGTCCGTTTCCGAGGTCAGTCTTCACATGCTTGTTGCCCAGCTTTGCAACAAAATCGATGCACTAGCGAAAGACGTGAAAATGCTAAAAGCAGACAACGAGGCATTGCGTCTGCGGCTTTCGGAAAACACGGAACTGCTGCGCAAAGCGAGCACACCGTTGGAAGTGCAAGGTTTGCCAGCTGGACAATCAAGTAACTTCGCTGCTGCCTTGAAAAATCCGAGCAAGTCTACAACAAACACCGACGATGATGGTATTGGCAGACAATCAACTAAACCCTTTCGTTTACCACAACGCTCAAATTTGGCAACGGCCACTCAACCTGAACCAAAGAGGAATGACGTGGACGCCGAAGGATTCCAGACATTCACGCGAAAGAAAAGGGTCAAGCCTACCGAAGGAAGGAACACCGTCAGCAAGCTGAGCTGCGTGCCGCGCCAACCAAGACGTCGAGCGCTCTTCATTTCCCGGTTGAATCCACATACAACTGAATCGGACATTACGGAATCCCTGGCTGGTGTTCTCAAAGGCAAGTGGATGAAGTGCACCAAGCTAGCAACTAAACATGATAGTTACGCCTCTTTTCATGTATTGGTCGAGAACGATGACTTTGACGAAATCAACACACCTGACATTTGGCCGGCAGGGTGCCTTTTTCGCCCTTTTTTCGGCATTCTTAAAGAACTCTCGGACACGGACACCTCGGTCGATGTAAACGCATAATCAGGTACCATGGAGTGCACGCTTTATTACCAGAATGTTCGTGGTCTTAGGACGAAGTCATCCGAGTTCTTGTCCGGAGTTATAGGTAATTCGTACACTATCATCTCCCTTACTGAAACGTGGCTCGAGGACACTATCCCCAGCTCTCAGTATTTTCCTCCGTGTTATTCAGTATTTCGGAAAGACCGAGATTATGCCGCCACGCGACAACGATATGGGGGAGGTGTTTTAACGGCCGTTGACACTTCTCTGTGTGCACGGAGAAGGTACGATCTTGAATTGTACTCGGAATGTGTATGGATCGAGGTGACGTGCTGTGATGGGCTTAATTTTTTAATAGGTAACTACTACTTTCCGCCACACCTTAGCTCGGACGTTTTTGCACGTCATTTTAGGGAGTTAGAAGAGAAGCTAGACGTGACAAAGTTTCGTGTGCACATATATGGGGATTTTAATCTACCTGGAATTGACTGGCTGGCCAATTATAACTTGATTACGAGCGATGTCACCAGCCTGAAAGCTTCGAGCCTGTTTGACTTTATTTATTTTAATGGGTTTGAACAACGTAACACCATACAGAATTCAGCGGGAAATGTGCTTGACCTTGTATTAGTTTCTACTCCAATCAACTATATTTCGCCAATCACTGACCCCTTAACACGTGTTGACCATTTCCATCCGCCTTTCGCTGTGTCATTTTGTTTTCCGCTGCGTAAACAGGCCCTATGCAGCTATGAGTACTTACTGTACAGCAGTGGCGATTACTTGAATATGTACAAGTACTTTCAGTGCTATGACTGGAAACCTATCCTGAATAACAAGTGCGCTGATTCAGCTGCTGAGGCACTCACAGAAGTGGTCTCGAGCGCGATAAATGACTTCGTGCCTAAACGTGTTTCGAGACTAAACAAGTACCCTGCGTGGTTCTCAAAGGAATTAAGAAGTTGCTTGAGACGTAAGCTTCATTATCACCGTCTTTTTAAAAGGTCGGGATTGGACAAGTGGTACGCAAAATTTAGTGAGTGTCGTGCTTTGGCAAAATGGCTTTTTAAAAAAGACGAAAGTACACATTTGCATGGGCTTGAGTCTGACATGTACGCCAAGCCTCAAAACTTTTGGAAATATGTACCGACAAAAAAGAAGCGGAATAGTAGCGTGGCACCGATGCGAAATAGTTCTGGCTATACGTGTGATTCAATTGAAATTGCCAACATGTTTGCTGAGCATTTTAAATCATGTTTTTCATCAGCATCTGTCCCTGACAATAACGCGACGTGCCATGGCACATCTGATTTTCTGTCTTTTATCCCAATTGACGAACCTGAAATCAGGGAAAGCATTCGTAATATGAAATCGAAGCTGTCTGCTGGTTCAGATGGAATTCCAAGTTTTATTGTGAAAGGGTGTGCCGAACTGCTAACTCCTGTCTTATTACACATATTTAATTTATCGATACATTCAGGAATATTTCCTTCTATCTGGAAACGCTCTGTTGTTGTTCCGATTCATAAAGCAGGGGACCCTAGTACTGTAAACAACTATCGTCCCGTTTCATTGTTGTGCAGTTTTTCCAAAGTTTTTGAAATGATAATGCATAAACGTCTGTACAGGCACTTTAGACATAAAATGAACCCAGAACAACATGGATTTCTGAAGGGTAAGTCGGTTGAAACCAATCTATGCTCTTTTTTAGATTATGCCGTTCCATTGGTTTGCAACCGCGAGCAAGTCGACGTAATATACTTTGATATGACGAAGGCATTCGACAAGGTTAATCACAGCACACTTCTGACGAAACTTGATAGCTATGGTCTGTGCTTGACTTACTGCCAATGGTTCAAAAGTTATCTTACATGTCGTACAAATTATGTTCGTGTGTCAGGATCCATGTCCGATTATTTTTCATCGCCTTCTGGTGTACCCCAAGGAAGCAACCTGGGTCCACTATTATTTTTGATGTTTGTGAATGACATTTCGCTCTGTGCGAAAAATTCAAAAGTGCTCTTATATGCGGATGACATCAAACTGTTTCGACGTGTACAATCTCACTCCGATTGCGTACTTCTTCAGGAGGACGCATTGCAAATTTCACAGTGGTGTGCAAAGAATTATCTTCCACTGAACGAACAAAAAACAAGAACAATGTCTCTCACTAGAAAGCGTGATTCGCTTGCATTTTCCTACACAATAGGTGGCAGTGTCATCACCCGAGTCTCCGTCATTCGTGATCTTGGAATTTTTATTGATTCATCGTTAAACTTTAATCATCACGTTTTAACTATCTGCAACGCCTCTTTTAGAAACCTTGGGGCGATATCTCGTTTCACGAGAAAGTTTTCTTCGCCTGTTTGTCTTGTGCGTTTATTTTGTTGCCTAGTGCGTACGAAGCTGGAGTATGCTTCTTCTGTATGGAACTGCATTAACCTCACTGCATCATGCTGTATTGAGCGTGTTCAAAAACGCTTCATAGGCATAATTTACGACAGATATTTCGACCGTACTTGCTACTACAGTTACGAACAATTACTTAAAAAACTTGGGTTGTGTACGTTACTCGATAGAAGACGATTACGTGATCTAATGTTTTTACATAAGGTTGTAAACGGTGCTGTTGACTCACCACTCTTGTTAAGCACTGTCTGTTTTCACGCTCCCTTGCGGTCCAACCGATTTCAAAGTCCTTTTTACCCGTCTGCTTTGAATGTCACGTCACCACTAACAAGAATGCAACTTGAATTTAACAAACTGGATCAATCTGCTGTAGATATCTTTAGCGAGCTGATTGTTTTTCGACATAGGCTTGAGTCAATTATTTGTACATAGTCACGACCTTGTTTTGTTGCCTGCATGTATCCTTGATGACGAGCGGTGTACCACTATTTAGGCCCTGTGCTGTTTTTGGACACCCAACAAAAAATAAAGATTATTATTATTATTATAGCGCAATACTTCATTGGGATAAATCATCTAGCCCCTTGCCTTTTTACACTCGGTAGTTTTTTTAGCCTGTAAATATAATTTATGTAAAATATCAGCAAGAATCACGATATCCGCTAGCAGGTCTACCAATAAAAATGTGTCCCGCAAGTTTAATGAACCTACCAAACTCAAGACTCTAATATCATAAAGTCCACAAACGACCACCGAAATTTATAAAAGCCTACACTTGTGCTTTAAGGGTGGCACTGCTCTTTCGCGGCGTAGGAACCAGCTACGTCAAAGTTCGCTGCTCTTTCGATCAACAGCTGCACGAGAACTACCGTATTTACTCAAAACATATATAGACCCATGTTTTCTTCTTTCTCTGCTTTTTTTTTTTAATTTAGGGAATAACTCACAATTAGGAAAAAGAAGTTCGACCTGTAAAATCAGCAGAACCCATCCTTTGGGAATGATTATCTACGTTAATGCGAATAGCATCAAACGGTGCGGAGTTATGCGCGTTCGTCAGGTGGCCGGCACACTCTAGATACGCCAGCCCACTCTTGAGGCGATTCTAAATTTGTTGACACTTTCACAGCCCTGCGCACGATCTCCGCAGCCCAGCACGTGCGTTTGTGTCACTTAGGAAGGCGAGCAAAGCACGCGCCATACGCACAAACACTCAAAATGGTACCGACCAGACTTTCTGGCGTCTCAGCTTAGTCTCAACCAACGGTACTCTAAACGGTTGTTTATATCTTTACCATAGGACGCGCCTTACAGCGCTGTCACAGCTGTTGAAGAGGCGCGTTCCATGCACGAGGGCCATTCCGCTCTCGTGAGGGTGAGCACGGCTGCTACATCACCCTCTCCCCGAGCGCGGGAGAGGGTGAGCTAGGGGCAGTGCTAAGCCTCACGAGAGCGGAATGAGCCCTCGTGCATGGAACGCGCGATGGTAAAGATATAAACAGGTGTTTAGAGTGCCTTGAATGACTGCCTTCATAGCTCTGTGGTTAGCGCGTCTGCCTGCTGATCAAAGGGTCAACGGTTCGAATCCCGCCGGCGCCGGTCTTTTTTATTTATTTATCGACCCGCGGCGTAAGAGGTTAGATAGCCAGATAGATATATAGATAGATAGATAGATAGATAGATACATAGACGAAAAGTGCGTGAAGTATCCAAAGAATGCTATTCGCATTAATAATCCTGAGCATAATTTGCCTCCCTGTCGCGCTCAAGCCAGGAGCTCCCCCAGGTCAATCGCTGCTCCCAGCGCTCCGGTGCAAAGCGGTGAAGCTCGACGCGCGCACGCCGATGAGAGGCGATGAAGGCCTGACGCGAGCGGCGCAAGTGCCGCGATACCCTGCAGCCAGGGAACAAAGGCATGCGGCAGACACGATAATCGAGTGATCTGGTCAGGAGTACAAGACCATGGTTCTGTCTTATCACAATAGCCCCAATAAAAATATCTACTATTTTTCAAAAAGTTTTCGGGACTCTTAGTTCCTGACATCGACGACATCGCCTGGAAATTTAGACGATGATGTCGGCGATCAACCAGTCAGTGCATCAACCGGCCAGAGCGGTTGATGCCCCGCATCAACGACCCTGGCCGGTCGATTCACAGCAACAAAGCTCGACATCATGTCGTTATCTCCTTGTACGTGTTCATTCATCCGCTAAACCAATCAAGTGCAGCGAATGTCCCGTGATTCGCGCTTTTAATACGCATGTTTGTGGTTCTATATGTTAGAGCCTTCCACTGTGCTCTGACCTAAGACGAAACAAACTATACGGTGAGTAATGATACTGTGAAATTCATATTTATTCCATTTTTCTCTCCGTCTACTTCTCTGATTATTAAAATCGACCAATGATAATAATAATAAAAAAATTCTTTAAATCATATTTGGCGCAGGTGTGGCGCAAATCTAAGCAAAAATGGCATTTTTGGCGCTAGATGTATACTTCGTTTCATGATAAGCAAGGCGGTAAGTTGGGCGAGCTGGTTGAACATCTCAAACGTGGAAACAGCGCAAAAAATTTGACAAAGGACCAGTGAAAGAGTGCACGGATAGCGCTGACTATCAACTGAAGTTTGATTTTCAGGCGAACCAGAAAATAAACACAGGGAGCATAGGAAAAACCAATCAAGACACAAAAAATACAACCCAACCGACAAGATTTCCACTACGTGTGAGGGTGATTACGTAGTGGAAATATTGTCGGTTGGGTTGTATTTTTTGTGTCTTGATTGGTTCTTTCCTATGCTCCCTGTGTTTATTTTCTGGTTCGCCTGAAAATTAAAATTCAGTTGATAGTCAGCGCTTTGTCCGTGCACTTCTTTCACTTGTCCTTTGTCAAATTTTTTTGAGCTGTTTCACGTTTGAAGGAGTTTCATGATAACTTGGCGAACTGTGGAGGCTAGGGCCCCACGACCTAATAAGAGCGTCGGAACGAGACACGTGACCCGACGTCACGGGAGCGTTTGTGTCACCACGCCAAATGCGAGGCCCGGAGGAACCGGCTGTCGTCTGCTAGCCAAGAGTCGTCTGCTCCGAACCGAAACCAACGAACTTCGGATGAACGTCCACCGCAGCAACATTTCCGTCCGCTGAATAGCGAGTACTTCGAGAACAGTTCATGAGACAACCATACTCACACTACAGTCGTACAGTCAGCACGGAATGAAACCCGAACGCCGGAACGCGTGGCCATCGGGACGCCTTTTTTGGAGGTCGATACGGGGCAGTGACGCCCGTGACGTCACTGCCGAAAACGTAAAAACAAGCAAAAATGTTTTTTGTTTTGTTTTTTTACGTTTGGCGGAGAGCTTGTTGCAGGTTGTTGTGTCTAGTGTTGGGGCGGGGGAGGCGGCGGTCGCGGCGTGTTCATACGCTAAAGAACAGAGGTCGGATACACGAAACGATCTTACGCCAAGAATGTATGTACGTAGTACGTACGACAACAGCTCCGGAGCCGTCTTTCTACGATCAAATCAACATGACCGACAACGTCGCTCACACTTGGTCGCGACGACCAACGGACATTTATTTTTCTACGTGCTCTTCTCGCGGGTTCCGATTTCAAGCAGCAAGAAAAAAGAAGGAAGTACTCGAAACCGGCCACGACGAACATGAACGCTGAATCAACAAACACCCGGGAAAAGGTACAACGGCAACGATGCCACCGACCGTCCGACTCGTCGCAGCGTTGCTCTCGACGGTCCTTGGCCAAGACGGTCTGCCCACGACCGACCGGCTGGCTTGCTGAATGGAATACGCGCCCGCGCGACCCTTGTGAACCCTTCCCGTATTATGGTCTGATTGCTGACCTCAGTTTCTAGATTAAGAGGTGAGGTCAATCTCTTCCCCTTATTTTCCGAGGCAGTGTTGACGAACGCTGTCGTCGATTCTATCTCCTTGTTTTGTGTGATATGGAGCTCAAATAAACGCCGTATGGATTACTTTCGCAACACGGTATGTACACTTTGTTATTAGTGGGCCATTTTTATTCTGACACGCTTGTCGCCGCGGAGGCGCGTTCACGCTCAATTGTTTCTGATAGTACATTACTGTCGAGCTATAACAGTTCGTGGGAGCTACGCAATGCCGGTCCCACCTTTCTTTGCCGAGTGTCACGTCAGTATCGACTGGTACTCTTAAAAGATCGGTCCCGAAGCACTTCGGTCAAACGTGCGCGTCCGCTCCGAGTGTGCACAGGTATTTACGTGGCTCTTGCTGACACTCTCGTAGTTGAAACGTATCTTTTTTAACGTCGGCTCGCTCCTGCATCGGCTCGCTCCTACGCGAAGTGAAGAGGTGAAGATGTCAAAGTAAATGACTAAAACCGGACATGACGTCACGGACGTCAAACTGGTCAACTACTACTGCTACTATGCTACTTCGCTCTGCCCCGTATCGACCTCCGAAAAAGGCGTCCCGCGGCTATCGATACAGGGTGCTCCACCTGGAGGGCCCCTGAGAATTAATGAAAACGCACCTGGGTGCGAGGTGCGGGTCTTACTAATAGCGGGTTCGTTTCACACGCACTGGCACCGTTCGAGTTCTCTCCCAGAATGCATCGCACTCGCAGAGTGTTGCACGGAGAACCTGGACTCAAACAAACTCGCCAAATGCACCGAGTGCAGAAGACTGATGCTGCCGCCATCTATGTTGTAGAAAAGGTACCGACCTCAAACCGAAACTAGCGCCTTTCTGTTCGGAGTGATGGGTGTGAATGCAAGTGTGCAGTCGCTACCAACGTTTATCTACAAACGTTGGTCGCTGCAACCTGTAGTTTATAGGTGCGATGACTTCAAGCAACTCGGCTGTCGTAGAGATAGTTACAGACGGCGTAAATTTCCGCAACCAGCTCCAGCTGTCTACAAAGCAGCTGGTTGCAATCTTTCAATTCTTATAACCGTTTACACTGAAGAAAACTGATGATGCTGTCCGAGCAGAAGCTTGATCCGTTTGAGCATGGTATTATGCGTGAACCACTGAAATGGTACGGATTAAAACAAGTCTGTTGGAATATCCAGCAAAGCTTTTCGTGGGACTTTCGATTTCGATCGTCATTACAGGTGGATCAGATATTAGCCTTGGTGAGGGCGTCGAGAATGAGAGCTTTCTCGAACAAAATACGACGGGGCAAGTTAGCTGACGTAGGTAAATGTTAAACATGATGATGTTGCCCAAGCCTCGAGTAAAGTCACTATGTTTACCTTTCTCTGATGCTTATTGGGCAGTCAGAGGTCTCTGCTGGGGAGTTTTGTCGACAAATGTTCAATTTTTCACCCGCACACGGGTGGTGATAAATATCTCGCGGGCCGCTGATGCGTTTGTTCTGAGCATTTCTTGACACACTGGTATATTTCAGCGTCTCTACGGCAACAGAGCGACTTAAAACCTGCAAATAAAGCACGGGTTGTCAATTGCTTCCTTCATGAAATAGCAGACGCTCACAATTCAAGCTCGCGTTTGATTCCGCTGCCCGCGGGACGCGATTTCTATCAGAAAATCTACTTTTCCCTTTCGGTTCCGCGACACATCGTAGCAGACGAACCCCCGCCGTCTGCTCCCGCTCCTTGCCGACCTCGCCGGAGCGAGGCATGACGGGATTGCCTTTCGGCGCACGCCCGATTTTCTCGGTGCAGCGAGTGCATGCACGCGTGGGGTGCCGCCGCTGAAACGAACTCGAAGAGTGCAACCACTCGTGGAGTGCCTGCCGAAACGAACTCGCTTTACGCCGCTAGTGGGCACGCGTGGACACGAGTGCCGTGAAACGAACTCGCTATAAGATGTCCTCAACCCTCGCGTGGGGCGTTTGGGACTTCCGCGTTTCGCCGGTGGCGCGCTGTAAGCGTCGTCACTCGGGGTGCTTTTCTGTCGCCGCATTGTTGCCCCATTGTCGCCCGGTCGACACCGGGCGGCCGTTTAACCTGGCTATAGCTTTTTGCGATAGGTCCTGCTTAGACAGGGTGATGCATTTATTCCGCTTGGGAATAGACTGCTTGCAAAACTGACGCGCCCCATCGCGGCGAAATACCACGCAGTGCACTCTGGGAACTAGTTGGCCACTCAGTTTCGGTTTCGACTGAGCAGCTTCGTCTCGCCGCGGCCGCCGCGACCGAACGCGCTGCTTGCGTTTTCGACAATCTGACTTTTCACGAATGTACAATACACTCATTCTCGAGCGATACAAAAATGAAGACCGGGGCATTTTCCTTGGTTACCGAAACACCGGATATTGTGCGTGCGTATGCAAACGTAGTAAGACGTGGCTTAGTCACCTCACCCCACGAGTGCATCTTTGACCTCGTGTCAGTAATCCCGTCTGGTACGCAGTGAACTACAACTGAAATTTGGTCACCTTGAGTCCTACACGTATTTTGTTTGCCAAACGTCCGCTTCTTGTTACTTCATTGGGCGAAAATCAAGCCGCATCCTCACAGGAGTATCAAAGTTGAGCCAGCGTTGGCGCATTAACTTTTAAAGAAACGCAATAAATTCGACCTCACTGCTGCACAAAAGTTACTGTGATGTCTTCCTCGTGTCATCACATATCTCACACTCAAATTTTATGCTGATATAAGATTAAGTTTTCGCAAACGCTGAGATCGGCTAGCTACGACGGAGGCCCTAACAAGCGTCCCCTACTCCTCGCTAAGCCTTTTTGGACGACCTTTTACTGACGCCCAAGATCGGTGCCTGAACGGTGTGTCTGAAATTATCTCGGCATACTCAGTGAGGAAGAAAGCAAACACATAACAAATATTATGGCCATTAGCAACCGTCAAATGCGCTTTGAATAATTTCGTTCGTTTGGCGCACCGGGGTCCGTGCCCGTCCGACACACTTCCACCGAATGGTGCGACATTCTTCACACAAGTGCTCGACTTTTGCTTTCTTAAAACGGTTTGTATGTGCGAATGTGCCTATATGATTGCAGGATAAGTTTATGCGTATACGCGATGTTGAATATTAGTGAAATGGAAGCGGGTGGGGACTTCACGAATTCGTGCAGTGCTGCGGGGCAGTACAGATAAGCGATGAGAAGTGTGTTCAAATGGAGCTTTTCAATGGCGCCTCCGAGTTTTACCCCGCGTACTCAGGCGTATTAAGAAAAACAGTAATTGCAAAAAGTTATATTTCGTCTATGGACGCACGAAACAAACAAACTTCCTGATCAACCAAACTAAAGTAAAGGCGCGAGCTCGATGTATGCATATTTACTGGTGTCTACAGCTTGTTGATTCGTACACAAGCAAGATCCCCGAGCTTCGCAGCGTCGAGATTCCCAGCACTGGCTAGTCCATGCACATACCTCGAAACGCTAACAGAAAGGCTCAAGTACAAAAATACAACAAGCATGTGATAAGACAAGCTATACGTCTCGGGCTTGTGCTAAAGCTTTGAGGTCTGGCAATTTAGGTTGGTTTAGAGACCACAAATGACGCTCTCGGGACCAGAAAACATAAAATAACGGCCGTTTATAGTTCACTTCTGTGTATAATCTCTTGTCGACGTGTCGATCGAAACCGAAACCATGGCACTCTCCTCCCTGGCCAACTAGTTCCCAGAGTGCAACGCGGGCTTTATGGAAGTAGTCTATTGATACGCCCGGCATATCAGTGGTTACCAAAGAGAGCGTCAGCAAGCAATTCCTCGCTTTTCAAGAACCGACTGATAACCTCGCAGGAAAACATGCGCATTGCTCATAAAAACCGAGGCATCCGCGTCAGTCTGTTGCAGAATTTATTCATTTTTGTTCATAAAGAGTATGGTCTTGCGAACAAACGAATTCTATTTCGCGTTTATGACGTTTCACTATTTCTCAGAAACCGCGCGTGGCACGTTGTTCACCGCAGCGTGGTTCCGGTGACACGTCATCAAGCACCACGGGTCTTCCGTGCACGAAATGTTTCAACTTTCGTTTCGCCCTTGCGATACACAACGCGATAATGAATGACAGCGCTGAAGAGATATCGCTGGGAATCCGATACACAAAGCGAGTGACAGTGCTTTTGTATCGGATGTGATGGCACTTACAGCGCGCCACCGGCGAAACGCGGAACTCCCAGACGCGCCGCGCGAGGGTCGAGCTCATTTTAGTAGGACCCGCACCCCCGCACCCCGGCGCATTTTCATTAGAAATGAAACCGAACGCGTTCCGGCGTTCGGGTTTCATTTCGTGCTGACTGTACGCTCAATTTAGCCGCGAATTTGTGACGGGTGCTAATGCCAGGGCACAGTCCGATGTTTTGAGCGGAAACGGCCGATTACACCGCTGCGATCGCCGACGGCCACGGCGCTACAAGGCGAAAAAAATCGAGCGGATACGGATGTGGCGCGCTGTTTTGGTTTAAATATAATTGAAACTCATTAATTTGTGTATATTTATTATTGATGGAATCGCGCGAATTCAATTGCCGTTAAAAGAAAAAAGAAACGCCTAGAACTACTTTTTGTCGCGGAGGGCTCTGTTGCTGTCGCGGTAACAAGGCCCCGGTAGCCTCGACCATGAAGTGTTATCACGTGCCCTGCTCCGGCGCCCAAGTTATTGGGTCGCGGGGGCCGCAGCCTCCACAGTTCGGCGCGAATGGCGCAGCACTCCCATCACAGACACCACGACCACGAAGACGCGTGACTGTGATCATGTCGAATGATGTCAGGTTTCGCAATTCTCAAGCTAAAACGCCCGAGCGGGAGGAAACTAATATTCCAGCAGCTTTGGGCTTTTGTATTGGACCGCTTTCGAAAGACTGCCCTCTGATGGCAGCTGTAAAATCCCTGCACAATGGCGCACTAAAACCGCAACGTCGAGGCACTTCATGCGTGTGGTTGGAATAGACGGCAAAAATACACCCACAGACAAAGGTGATGAGCGCAGTGGCGTCGCACTTTCGACGCTGTTTGTATCGTAGGCTCCTAGCGTTGGTCGCGTTCCGGCGTTTTCGTAGACCGCGTTTCGCCTTCCGCTAAGCCCTCCGCAACGAAGAAGCCGCTACTGCGCCTGCGCGCCGATGGCCTTGACTGTAGAGTTCCGGGTCTCGTAGCGGGTTGCGGAGAGCGTTGCGGGACGGCGAAAACCATCTACGAAAACTCCGTAATGACTTGCACGTTCCACGATGTCAGCTGTGGCGCCGTTGTGCAGTGGTTCCGACCTAAGTTCTAATAATCGGCAGGTTACTTTCGAAAGGGGTCAATGTGGAGCGCAAGTTCGTCTGCTTCCTGCACAGGGTGGCGGCGACGCCAGAACGCCGAGCTCTGATTGGTTCCGACCACAAGGCCATGAAGCTAGCATCCAATCAGAGCTCAGCGTTCTCACGTCACCGTATAACCCCTCCACAAGAAGCAGACGAACTTGCGTTCCACATAGCAACTGAGGCCCCAAAGTTGACAAAAAAGTAGCAAGGAACGAATTATTAACTGCGCATGGCCAAACATATGAGCCACGAGCCCTATGATGGGGACTTTTTCATGCAGCCAGCCGTTTGCTCACATTATGAAGTCAAGAGAAACAAATTGTCCTAGCTGGTTGTTGAAACATCCCATGCGGTTTAAGTGGGTTCCGAGTAGGACGACGAGAAACCTCCATACCACACTGAATGTGGCCATGGCACGAAATAACCGAAGATACCAAAATCGGGATTGATTTATTTCGAACATTTGGGCCGCGCTAGCCTGAAGCAGTGTTGTGGTCGTTACCGAAAGTAACAAGATACGTTATTCGTTACTTGCAAGTAAAAGGAATGCGTTACCAACCTACGTTACATCAAAATGAAAATAACTCGTTACCGTTAAATAGTAACGCACGTTACTTTTTATTTATAAATTGACGGCAACAGCGTTTTTCGACACAGGGACAAAAGCCATGGGCGTTGGAGTTTTTCTCAAGGTGGAGAAAAGACAAGCAATATTTTGAAGGAATATGGAATCAGGGCAACAATTAATGACTTTGCGCCTATACTTCGTTTCAGCGTAGGTCGAGACGCATCCGATGCAACGAGCTAACGGGGCCGATCAAGCAGAGTAAAAAAACGCAAATCACAGATCTTTTTTTTTTTAAAGATTGGTTTAGCGACGTTAGAACACGTACAGAAACATGACGAAAGCCATGATGGTGCCCTTTTGATGCCGTCCGTTTGGTCCCGTCAGCAAGGCAACCACCTTCCTGTTAGCGAAATGCGGGGGTTGAGGGAGGGGAGGTGCCGGGGCAGAGGAAATTTATGAACACGCACACCACCAACCGAGGCTCCGTTAACGCATTTTATATCCTGTGCTGTTTATATACTTGCACATTGTATCGCAGCAATTAGGCTGAAACAAGTTTCACTCCCAGTGATATATATCTTTTTTTATGCCAAATATGTTATGAAATGTGCCGAAGTTGAAAGCATGAAAACCAACTGCAGCAGAACTCAATGCATCAAATGAAATTACGAAACAATAAATCTTCTTTCGCGTTATTGTTTCCTGTCAACGCTTACTTTTATCAACATTTCTTTTTCAACCGTTGAGAGTTGCATTTTGCCTTGCGCAATTGTCTAGACAAAAAAAAAAAAAAAATACGGCGATTTTTTGGCATTGACACAGCGATTTGAAAACATTACAATATTTTATAATTAAACTTTTGGCGAGAACGACGGTCGCTTCCCGCAATTCTTGGATAGCAAATGGCGTACCATTGCGATTCACAAGATTACCAGCGACCTCCGCGCTTCCCCATGCCCCGTTGTTCGGCAGCACCATTAGTTGCAGAGTGAATTTTACGACAGTATGAAATGCAAGACATTTTGACTATTTGGGAATTTCTTGAGGGACGCGGGACACAATCCCTCAATGCGGGAAAGACCCGCGAGCCCCGGGACGGGTGGTCACCCTGCCCATCAGCCCGTAGCGTCGGCTGCATCAGGGGTTAAGGTAAAACGAAGTATAAAAACACGAAAAAAATTATAAGCGTACTTTTTTCATGTCTCGGGATGAGTATATAACGAGTAACGTAACTCAGTTACCTGTTACTGGAAACAAGTAACGTAAGTACGTTACCCGTTACTGTTTTGAAAATAAGTAACGCAAGTACGTTACCCGTTACTGTTTTGAAAATGTAAAGAGTACGTTACTAAAAAAAAAGTAACGCGGTACCGGTAACGCCGCTACTTGTAACAAGTTACCACTAACACTATCCGAAAGGTTAAAAAAAAGACAAAAATACGTACAATTTTTACTTACGGAAAAAAAAATAACTGAACATACCATCTCTTTTTGGCCAGACAACACAAAACATTGTGTGCTCGCGAACAGTACCCCCGCATGCTCGGGAAAGCAGATGGAAAGCGACCCATTTTTTTTCCTTCCATCCCATCCCCATCGGCCGTCGCGATTGCAGTAGCCAGACAGACCCGTATGAAAATACTTTTCTTTTTTTATCTTCCCGCATCCCCCCGAGGCGCTTCCATCCTCTTCTGTCAACTGAACATGCAGACGAATTGTTTGCACAGGCAGCGGGACATATTCGGTCTAGCAGTCGCGAGAGCAGACGCCATTCCGCGCGCCATTATGCGGGGGAGCACGAGTGGCGCCACCGTCGCTACTGCCCGGGGCGGTACCCGTCGATGCGGCGAAAGTGTTGACATACACTCCGAGAGGCAGCGAATAAATATATAATGGCCCGGAGAAGCCCCGATTATCTGCATTCCCCGAGGAACGAGTTAGCGAGCGAGATCGCTGTTTGCACTGCCGCTCTCGTCATCGCTGCGAGCTTCACGTCGCGGCCGTTGGAGGACTGGGGGAGGAGGGGACGCATGAAAGCGGCGGTGTTTGCGCAGCCCAGAGTCTTTTAGAGACGGCCGTGGGTTTCGCCGCCGCTTATTAATGGGAAGGAAAAAAGGAGGCGCGTAGAGGTGATTGGAATAACCTGCGTGTCTCTTTTGTCGGGAGAGGCGACGAGAAGTTCTTTTAGGTTCGCCGGTGCGAAAGATGGCATGCCGCAGTCGAGCTACGCAGCAGCGCGCCGATGGCATTTTGGCGGGCTCGATGTTCGGCTGTGGAGATCGGCCCACCGTTAGGGTTAAGGCGATGCAAGTCGGATTTCCGTGAACAGGTACTGAAATTGACGTCGAGGAGAAGCGAAACATAACACGAAAGTATCCCTTTTATTGTAAAAAATTCCCCGGTGTATAAACTATCAAGAGCTTGCATCTTGGTGGCAGTCCTCGTCTTCTGAAGATTCTTCACCGGGTTTCTGTTCCCAAAAGAAGGTCGGTTGAATTAGAATTCACACGGTTAGAGTACTGGTCATTCGCACACACAAGGTCATCAGTGTCCTGACGTAAAAAGCAATGTTTAAATGATCTAGTGTACAATAGAATAATCATCAAACCATAAAAGTATGAGCAAAAGACAAAAAACAATCGCCACAACCCCTTTCCCGGTTATGTCACGAGGATAGTTCTAGTTAAACTTTAAACGTGACGCGTAATTTCCTGAAATCGAGCTAAATATGCAAAAGGCCAAAGAGGTTACTCCTCTCTCCTTTTTTTTTAATGGCTACTTCAGATGAAAAAAAATCCTTACGAAAAGCATCATCGGCTAGGGCAGGCGCCGGCGCACGAGTGTGACGCGATAATTTACGAGATAATTAGCTGAAATTTGCTCAATAACTTTCTGTATTATAGCTATCACATTTGCACTAATCAGTGGCGAATCAATACCGGTTGCCAAAAACCACACTGATGAGGGAAAAGAATGAAAAAAGCCCGTGGCAGAAGAAACGTATTGCAGTGTGAATAGAACCATAACTTTTCTATGAAGATATAAGAACTGCCTGATTTTCTGACATCGAGCTGTGCATCCAAAATCGAAATGTGCAAGTTAAAATTGATAATCTAAAAGATAATTCGTCGATTTGTGCGAATATCAGAAAAAATACACTATTCAATATTTGCTTCGAGATGCACTGCGATATTCGTATCTTTCGAAATGCTGATCGCGGCGAGTTAGCCCCGTTGAGCGCGCTCGTCACCGAGCACGGGTGCACTGCGGAGAAGCAACCCTCCGCGGGTGTTGCTTCTACGCAGTACACCGGTGCTCGGTAAGAAGCGAACTCAACGGGGTAACCTGCCGCGATCAACACTTCGAAAGATACGAATATCGAAATTGTGTGCTTGGGAGAAAAGCGCACATTCAAAGCGGCATGGTGCGCGCGTACGCCTGGTGTATTTAAAAAGAAATGGATACTTTGTCATAAATATAGTTGGATTAAAATTAGCTGATAAATGGACAAGTGGAAGCTTGGGAAATACCTCCACAATTTAGCTTTTAACGTTAGGCATGGTGCAACAGTGGTGAAAGGCTCGACGTTCGATAGAAAAATATTCGGCCAAAGCCACTATTCGCTTCGAACTCAAAATCCATTATTCGCCCATGGTTACTAATCAGTAATTTTATTTTATCATTACATAACACTCTGGTCTTGGTGTCTCCAGCTGCCAACAACGTTATCCCAAAAAAACGTTCGTACAAGTTTTTTTTTAATTTTTTTTGAGGATTATTCGGTTTAAAAAAAGACCCCATGCCAGAACACTAAATTACTCGACCGTAGTATAAACAAAAAGGTGAAGGAGCAGGTGGCCAAGGTGAAAAGCTAGTGTGCCCCGAGTTTAGAGTGTTCCCAACTGCTCGATAGGGATCACGTGATCTGTGGGATGCTTTTGCACTACAAAGGACGAAAGCATCAATCGTCTGCAAGCATTTCAGCCTCTCCACCCCCTTTCCTCCTCGTCAAGCAATAATGCAACGCATGCACACTTGCAACCAATCGGCACAAGGCGTCCACCATTAAATTAAAAACGCTCTTCGTGGTTTCAGTTGCTTCCTCTTGAATCTAGGCCCTCTACAAAACAAAAACGATGAAGCTGGCGCCAGAAAAATTAAAAACGGCTATTTTACAAACTACTTTTTTTTTCTACTCTGCGGTAAAAACTGTTAACCTCCCCCCAAAAAAAACAAACGAAAACATGTGCAGGGACAGAGACAAGCCATACACTATGAGGTGCTTGTATTGTTCAGTTTGTCTCTGCCCTGTTTTGCTGTTCAGTGCATTTCCTAAACTCCAAATTCAACCAACTTGCCAAAGGAACCACTTTCGATAGGATTGGGTCATTCCATGTCAAACGTCCCAGACGTTGCGCTCGACCCCTTCCGATTTCTAAAAAAAATTCATGGCCTTTTGTCCCAATGTCCGTAGCCATGCCCTAAAATATTTTTGGCGAAAAAATTTTTTTGATGACGTGAGCGCGGTTTGAACTTTTAAAAACAGCGTGAAACTAGGCATCACTCAATAATTGATGAAAAATCAGCTTTTTAGTGAAACACCTAGCAATATTTTTTCTTAAATTTGCACGGCTTTCGACTCACAATGTGGTTGGGCTTGTGAAGTTTTGTTTAATTTAAATATTTTTTAAAACACTACAAAAATTTGAAAATTTTAACATTTTTGTTATTTTATTAAAAATATCTAACTGCTCCCAAGACTTGATATAACTATTTACCGGCTGCCCTGCAGGTATATAATCTATACAAAAAAATTTAAAACCGCTCAATGAAATATCTCGCAGTAAACAAAAATCCTGAAGTTGCAACAAAGTGCGTTTTGACGCATAAACAGCCGCTTATTTCACCCTGAGGTGGTCCAAGTAAAAATACAAAATATGGTGCGTTTGGAAGAACAATCTATTGTCTTTTGATTCTGAAAGTTTAATCAAAGTAATTTTTGTTTAAAGCGAAAAAACAATTTTTGAAGTTGAGCTCTCGCAGCACAATTCACGTCGCTTCTTAACGCCTCTTCGCCGCACAGCACGCCACCTGCGACGATAGCTGGCGCGATTAGGTCCGAAGAAAGAACGGAGTTTTCTCCCGCTTCCCCTTGTCCGTCTTTCCGGCTGCAAGGGAAGAAACGGCGGGTATCGTGTAATAATCGTAAGTGCCGCCAGCGCGTAGCGTTAGCAGGCCCGTTGTGCCATTTGTACCCGAGGGCGGCTCGAAACGCGATGCGTAAACGACGGGCGGCATCAAGTGACCAGGACTTCTCCATGCCATGTCATAGGTCCCACGGCCACCTCCGATTCCTAAAATAAAATTGATGGCTCTTCACCGTAACGTTTGTGGTGCCTCTCTAACACATTTTTATGACGAAAAACAAATTTCATGGGGTGATGGCGGTTTGAACTAGTTAAAGGGGGATGGAACTACGAGTCATTCAATAATTGATAAAAAGTAAGATTTTTTTTACGGAACACCGGAATATTTTTGCCTAAAAACCCTACGGTATTTGGACTGCTATGTAATAAGGATCATGGTCATGGAATTTGGTATGCTGGAAGCAGCTTTAAAAAAATAAGGAATATATGAGAATTTTAGCATATTTTTAGTTTTGTTACAAACTATGGCTTTGCTGCATGAGACTGTAAATACTCTTATTGACAGCCCTGTAGGTATACTGTACACAAAAAAGGTTTCAGGCCATAGAACTAAATATCTTGCAGAAAAAAAAAACTAAATTGGTGCAAAATTGCGTTTTGCCGTTTAAAGAACCGTCAATTCTGCCTTGAGGTGGCCCAAAGTAAAATAGGTAACATGGTGACTTCTACAAAAGAGTTTATTTCCTTTTGTTCTTGAAAGCTTAATTAAAGTAATTTTGTTGTAAAGATGAAAAAAAAACATTTTGAAGTTGAGCTTTCGCGCCGCAACCTGGCGTCGTTCCTTGCGTCTCTTCCCTGCACAGCACGCCACCGTCGAGCCCGGCAAAGCGTGCGACGGTGTCACGGTGTGCGCACGCAGGTAGAAAGCAGGACCTCGAGTTGTCGGGTACATCTTGGTGGGAAGAGGTTTTTTTCTACTCTTGTTGCTTTATGGCTTTTCCTATTTTGACCGTTTTGCGCGGCTGTGTCCTCCTGTGGACTTCCACTGTCTTGATATCAACAAATGCTTAGCGCTGCCAGGTAAGAGCATCCGCTAGTAAGCTAGCTGTTTCTTACGTACACATCGCAATCACTCTCTCTTCTCGACGTCAGGACAGATGTAGACAGCAACACAAAAGCCCCGTGAACGGGCAATCTTATACGACGAGGCGATGTGGTGTTTAACGAATGCGCGCAGTTGGAGGCTCACGCCTCGTTTGTGTTTAAATCGGATTTGAAACGGCAAATTCTTGCGTCGCTGAATAGTTCCGCTTTTCACCGCAGTATGCGTGACAGCTAGATTTCGCGGCGATATTATCGCGTTTCCCTTTTAGGAGAAGTCCACGTCAACTGATGCCGCCCGTATTAGGCATCGCGTTGCGAGCCGCCCTCGGGTACAAAGGGCACAACGGGCCTGCTATTGCTGCGCGCTGGCGGCACCTCCGATTATTACACGATACCCGCCGTTTCTTCCCTTGCAGCCGGAAAGACGGACAAGGGGAAGCGGCAGAAAACTCCGTTCTTTCTTTGGACCTAATCGTGTCAGCTATCGTCGCAGGTGGCGTGCTGTGCGGCGAAGAGGCGTTAAGAAGCGACGTGGGTTGTGGTGCGACAGCTCAACTTCAAAAATTGTTTTTTCGCTTTAAACAAAAATTACTTTGATTAAACTTTCAGAATCAAAAGATTATCGATTGTTCTTCCAAACGCACTATATTTTGTATTTTTACTTGGACCACCTCAGGGTGAAATAAGTGGCTGTTTATGCGTCAAAATGCACTTTTTTGCAACTTCAGGATTTTTGTTTACTGCGAGATATTTAACTGAGCGGTTTTAAACATTTTTTATAGATTATATACCTGCAGGGCATCCGGCAAATAGTTATATCAAGTCCTGGAAGCAGTTAGATATTTTTTAATAAAATAACAAAAATGTTAAAATTTTCAAATTTTTGTAGTGTTTTAAAAAATATTTAAATTAAACAAAACTTCACAAGCCCAACCACATTGTGAGTCGAAAGCCGTACAAATTTAAGAAAAAATATTACTAGGTTTTTCACTAAAAAGCTGATTTTTCATCAATTATTGAGTGATGCCTAGTTTCACGCTGTTTTTAAAAGTTCAAACCGCGCTCACGTGATCAAAAATTTTTTTCGCCAAACATATTTCAGGGCATGGCTACGGACATTGGGGCAAAAAGCCATGAATTTTTTTTTGGAAATCGGAAGGGGTCGAGCGCAACGTCTGGGACGTTTGACATGGAATGACCCGATTACTTCATCTCACAGTTAAGCAATGAGGTGCAAGAAAAAATATAATATAATAGCAACTCAAACCATAGAGAGCACTTGTAATTTAATGGTAACGCTGAAAGTAAAACAAAACAAAACATGATAAACGGGTTGCGCAGGGAGGTGGCTTTCTGTTTGGGAGTATTGGGGAATATGTCATCTCTTCAAGTACTCCCTAGTTGCATAACACTAGTGCAAAATCCTAGACAAGCATGCAGCATCCTACAGCGTATCTACCAAAGGTGGAAATGCGATTATACAACTTTTAAGGCACCGCGTAAAAACATTGTATGATCCGAGAATCGCATATTCCAAAACTGATGATTACTAGTGCGTGCCTAGAGAAACGTGCATAACTTCTATCATTTCTTTTCGACACCTATTGAACTCTGTGGAAGCCTCAACTGAATAAACAACATGAAAAGATTCTGTGGTATATAAAGCTGCCAACAAAACAATTAGTTTCATTGCGTGTCATTTTTATGAAAAATACAGTCACTGACCGGCATTCTTCGGACTTGTTAGATATTTCAGACCTACAAAGAGAAACAGTGACCTACCCAATAGAAACAGTGCATATTCACAACCGACGTTTCGGACCGCTTGAAGTCGGAAAGTTAGATTTTTCGGACAAAATCGTTGCGAGCGATCACCGGAAACACCACCGAGAAGCCGCCATTTTAGATCCCATGCTGGCTGCACATCGATTGGCTTGGTTTGGTAGTGTTATTTGAGTAATGCTCAGTTCTACAACTAGGTAACACTATGCTACACCTTTTCTTTTTTTTTTTTCTTTCTAGCTGCAGGTTATTATTATTGTCATTGTTACCATTTTTCTTTGTTAATTCGCCATTCGCAGTTGTGGGCTTTCGCCTCTCATCTCGTCTCGATCAACTGTATTTTCAGACTTTGCTGGCTTAGACATCATAGCCCCATCTGCTCTTCCGCCGCCACGAAGTGTCGCTAAGAAGCGTGGAAAGTACTCAACCCTAACACTACGAAAGAAGGCAGCGATTCTCAAGCTAATAGAAATTGGCTGAACAAGGTGCAACCTGAAGCAAGGCACTATTGATGGCTATTTTAAGACCGCTTACATGTAATAAAGGCAAGTTTTTTCGTCTGCTGAATTTTCGGACTGATTTATTATTTGGACGTTTTTACTGTCTTTTTTGCGTCCCTGCCAAGTCCGAAAAATTGGTCGGTAAAACGGTAACTGAGCATCCTTTTCAGGATCCGAAATTTTTGGAAGAAGGATAGCTACACTGTCGTCTGCTATCAAAACAGAAGTACTTCCTCGCTACGCTGGCACACACACATCAATGCCTGCAACATTGTTCTCTTTGTCCAAAATGACAGCAACAGGCTGTATTTCTTCTTCTACAGCTTCATCGAGGGACAATGTGTTCCAGATAGTGACAGTGTCACCGCTGCTGATACAGCCTGTGATGTTAGGGGGACATTTCCAAGCCCCAATCTCAGTCCAGTCGAGATTACAGTAACAGCAGTAGAATCAATTTGTGATCGTGTCCTTGGACCTTTCTCTGGCACCCTTCGCATTGTAATGCCAACAACTGATTTTATATTGAGGTATCTTGTTGGCACATTGAAGACACATACGAGATTCAGCATAAAGCTGTTGCAGTTGGCTTGGAGAGTTGGCTCAATGTTACTTAAGCTTGACCTAATTGATGTACCACTATCACCTTTTTTGAATTTAGCAGCTGTAAAAAAGTGAGAAATGCAAAAGTGTCCTTGAAGCCTTTTTGTTAAAATTATAACAAGAGGGCAGTTTCTTTTGGTTTCTAAAGCATTCCGGTTTTCGCACTTCCCATTGACAATAGGAACCTTTTTGTGCCATCCTCATTTCTGTAGAACAGCACGGTCAGACGCTTCCGATTTTGCTTGCCACCATGATGACAAATGTCACCTTCAGGCAGCACGTCGCAGAAAATTCTTCTTTCATCGGAACTACCTAATACATCGGGGGCTTACACCCCATGATGAAACCCATTCATCAATACTGAAGTGTCTACAGAAGAGCTTTCCCCAAACGTTGATGGACCTTTTTCCAGTGTATGAGTGCCGTCTGCAGGGTTGTCTTCGAACTCAGTGATGTGATTGCCCTAAGCCATTTTGGAGCGCCTCTCGGAGCAGCCAAAACAGTGGTTCGGAGCGGCAAATGTGGTCTTTGAAACAACCAAAACAGTGTTTTGGAGCAGCAAAAGTGGCTTTTGAAGCAGCCAAGACAGTGTTTCGGAGCAGCAAAAGTGGCTTTTGGAGCAGATATTATTAGAAAAATAAACATATTCGTTTTAAGTGCTGTACAAACGAAGGGCACTTTGTGTTGTGCTGTGTTCTGATGTGACGTGCTGTGATGGAACTCGCTGCTTGTGTTTTTACTGCTGAGACATCCCACAAGAGTACGGTGCTGTAGGCAATGCCGAGCGATTCCGGAAAACCGCTTGCCACCGTTTTACTGGTTCCCGACATGCCAGATTTTCGTCAAAAGTAAGCAAACGTAAAACAATGGATTGCAAGCATCCCGGCTCGTGCCTCTGTCGTGCAATCATGTTCGCATGCACGTGAGGGCAACTTCGGCAGGCTTGCAGTTGCGCGTGCCTTGTCTTGCAAGCGGAGACAACGGCTATTCGATCGAAATCAAAACCATGCCACTCTGCTCCGTTGCCAACTGATTACCAAAATTGTATGCAAAATGTAACTGTCGAGCATACGACAAAAAAAACAAAAAAACAGACCAGTGGTGCGTGCTTGCCAGGCCAGCAAACAAGGTACAAGCTAAACACACACAAAAAGAAGAACCTGAGCACATAGATGCAAAACAATGAGAGCCAGGGTCAAAAATTTCTTGGAGCACTTTGTGCAACGACTGAACTCGAGACAAACAAGCGTGCTGTACAGGTTCAGCGTGCAGACATTGCCATGTTTGCTTTAGCTCACTACTCTTCACCAATTTTCTTTGCGGCAGATTGTTCACGTAACGGGGTACCTCTCGAAAGAAAGCAGACCACGAGAAACCTAGGTAATCAATACTTCGACACAGCAGTTTTTGAGTTAAAGGAGCTCTGCAACGATTTTAACGTTGAAAGAGTTGGCATCTTCAACTTTTGACATTGTTCACCTTGTCACAAAGGACAGAAAACACACCTTCCATCGAAATGTTGCAATTCCACCGAGTAATCGCGAGGCAAAAATTAAAATATTCTCCGACCTGCAGCCGCGAGCGGCGACCATGAGAAACACGCAACGTGACGTCAATGGGGGTCTTGTAGAAAGATAGCAAGTTGTGCGAATACCTGCTCTATAAAAGGTAACTTTTCTATAAATTTTGTCGATTCAACATAAATATAAATGTGTCAAAAACCTGGTATCATCGACAATACTTTTATTATACGGAGATTTAGTGGCACCATCTATCCTAGGTCCACAAAACCGTCAGCTCTATCTGCTACCACGAACAGCCGCCAGAAGCCGGATGGGGAGGGGGACAGAGCCGGACGGGTATGGCCGGGCCCGGATGAGACTTTCCTCCTTTCACCATATTGTTCAGCGCTGCGCCCGCCAGCACGTGGTCATGCAATCACGAGCGGATGAGTTCTCGCTGCTCGCTGATGGCTCTAGAGAGAGAGCTTCACCGGAACCCCGCGCAAACCCCATTGACGTCAAAGCGCACGTGACTCGGAAGATGGTGAAGGAGTTGAGAGGTGCCGAAAACCTCAATCTTTGTTCATTTTTAAAATAAAAACTAGGACATGCAGGTAAAAGCGTTTTTTGTGCTTCACTTCAGAAAGGTCGAGACACCAACTGCCAAATTATTTAAGCAAAGCACTGAAACTGTTGCACAGCTCTTTTAAGGAGGGATTATTGTGGTAACGTGCGATATAAACAAGAACAGGAATGTTGATGAACATGCGTGCGGTACTTAATTTCATTTTCGAAAATCGCCATAATCTGCAGCGACGTGGGGACGGCAACACTCCGACGAAAGCGACCACGGTGACTCGAAACCAGGGAGCAAGTATAGTTTTCCCACGGCCGTTGCTTTCAGGAGTGAGTGCTTCAGCTCATTAAGTACTTCCCGCAGCGCAAAAATGTGGTTTCGTTTCACAGCATGCATGATGGCATGGCTGGAACCGAGAGCGGCTAGCGTCAGAGCGTCCGCACACACCCGTGTCTATCGTTTAAAAAAAAAAGAAAAAAAAAGACACGAGATGAAATTTAAGAGTTGGCGAGAGCGCGAAATGCGAGACGGCGGCAAAACCATGCAGGACCGGATGGGCAATGTGATGCAGGGCACTTTGTGTCGGGCGGCCGCTTGCAGCACATAACACACTCCTACTGAATTAAGGTACTCACTTTAGTTTTGGTTTTGAAAGGCGACTGAATTTGATTTTCTGGCGCAGGCTTGGCGCAGATTACCCATATTTTGGCAAAATGTAGCAGGATGTAGCAGGGTTAGCCCCTAAGCGCAGTTTGGTGCAATTGGCGCAGCAATCACATCACTGCGAACAACAAATGAAGGGCAGCCCAACTTGCG